>SJYV01055119.1:107840-136647 GCA_006410875.1 Neotragus pygmaeus
CCTCCCACCCCATCCCACCCCTCCAGGTTGTCACAGAGCACCAGGTTTGAGCTGCCTGCGTCATACAGCAAATTCCCGCTGGCTGTCTATTTTACATACAGTAGTACGTCTGTCTCCATGCTGCTCTCTTCATGAGCTCCACTGCCTCCTTCTCCACCATGCCCACAGGTCAGTTCTCTCTGGCTGTGTCTCCATTGCTGCCCTGAAGATAGGTTCATCAGTACCATCTTTCTAGATTCCATATGCATTAATATACAATATTTGTTTTCCTCTTTCTCACTTCACTCTGTATAATAGGTTCTAGATTCATCCATCTCATTAGAACTGACTCAGATGCATTCCTTTTTATGGCCAAGTAATATCCCATTGTACATATGTACCACAGCTTCTTTATCCATTCATCCATTGATGGATATCTAGGTTGCTTCCATGTCCTAGCTATTATAAATTAGAATACTTCCTAATACTTCCTAACACCATACACAAAGATAAACTCAACATGGATTAAAGACCTAAATGTAAGATGCTGTCTATGAATTTTTGATTCAGCCAGCCAGTATTTGGAGACAAATGTGTACCTCACATTTGTGCACATCTTGAGAGTCATTACTTTGCCAACAAAGGTCTATAGTCATGTATGGATGTGAGAGTTGGACTATAAAGTTGAGCACCGAAGGACTGATGCTTTTGAACCTTGGTGTTGAGAAGATTCTCTTGAGAGTCCCTTGAATTGCAAGGAGATCCAACCAGTCCATCCTAAAGGAAATCAGTCCTGAATATTCATTGGAAAGACTGATGCTGCAGCTGAAGCGCCAATACTTTGGCCACCTGATGCAAAAAAGTGACTCATTGGAAAAGATCTTGATGCTGGGAAAGATTGAAGGCTGGAGGAGAAGGGGACAACAGAGGATGATATGTTGGATGGCATCACTGGCTCAATAGACATGAGTTTGAGTAAACTCCAGGAGCTGGCAATGGACAGGGAGGCCTGGTGTGCTGCCGTCCATGGGGTTGCAAAGAGTCAGACATGACTGAGCAACTGAACTGAGAGTCACGCACTGACTACCCTTTGTTCTTTCACCTTTCTGAGGGTGTCTGCATAGCGAACAGCCTTGGAAGATATAAGACCTCCCTTGGGAGCAGATACAGGCACACTTACTGCCTGTTAATGGATTGCCTGTCAGCTCCAAATTCACCCTTCTTGCCTGCTCTGTGAATATAAAGTAGGCTTTGAAATATTTCTCATTTGCCTGCCAGCAAGATGTGAAACCTCACCAATAGAGGGTGATAAAGGGACACCAAAGGAGGAAGGGGGTTTTCTTGTCTTGTTTCTGGCTTAGCACACTGCTCAGCCCTGCACAGTTTCTCCAGCACTAGCTTCCTGCGGGGATTAGGATGCTCCACTATTTGATATCTGCATGCCTTGTCTGGCGATTGACTCAGGCAGCAGCAGCATCAACCAGGAGTCCTGGACAGTGAGGCTGGTGCCCCAGTTCAGAAGCAGACGTGCTGTTCTGCACACCCTTCCCTCAGCCCCATCCACACCAGGGGCCCCACAGGACTGGCCACCTGGAGAACTGACCACCCACCTTCATGCCACACAGCTGGCTCCTGAAGCCACCCCGCCCCACTCACACACAGGAGTGCACCACGCTTCTGAGAGCATGGGCTTCAGCTCCCTACTTCAGTAACATCCTGAGGTGAGCAGCCTGCCCAGGTGCCAAGGGAGCCCTAAGGCTTAGCACCTCCCTGTGGATGACCTTCCCTGGAGCCCCAGAGGGATGGAGTCCAATAAGTCTCACCGTCGGACACCTCAGCAACCTCTCCACTACAGAAGTGACCAAGATCCTGTCCTTTGCAGTGACATCTGTGTCTCAGCTCTGGAGGGAGGAGGACTTGCTCTGATCTTAACCCAAGAGGAGTGATGGCTCTTTATTTTTCTCCCTTTATTCTTTCCAATTCTTTTTATCTCTCATAGGCCATTTTAATTTGTTCATGAATCTTTACACTAAAACTTTCCCTGTTTAAATAATTGTGTGATTTCTATCTCTTACCCAGGCCCTAACTCAAACATTGCCTATTATTTAAAGATAAACAAAACAGCATTTCACTTCCCTGATTCAGGGCACATCTTCTGTAATGACACCTGTTCAGGTCTCAGTCTGGCCCTCTTCGCATTGCCTGGTGGGAACTGGGGCTTGGAAGAACTGGTCCAAAAATGCTGACCCTCTGGCTACTGCTCCTGATGTGAGTGATAAACTGTCCTTTATCTCTGACCCTGGCATGTCATATCTTCTAGCAGCATCCGTGTTACTGTGTCAGTCCAAATTGTTTACTTTGCAAGTTGGCTCCTTATGTCAGATTCTTTATCATTTTTAAAGCCATCTAAGCACCTTCTATTGATATATTATAAAATACTATGCAGTCATTAGAGATCAAAGTACATCCTTAAATACCTCCATACTACTACTGCTGCTGCTAAGTCGCTTCAGTCTTGTCCAACTCTCTGCGACCCCATAGAGGGCAGCCCACCGGCTCCCCCATCTCTGGGATTCTCCAGGCAAGAACACTGGAGTGGGTTGCCATTTCTTTCTCCAATGCATGAAAGTGAAAAGTGGAAGTGAAGTCATTCAGTCGTGCTCGACTCTTAGCGACCCCACGGACTGCAGCCTACCAGGCTCCTCCATCTATGGGATTCTCCAGGCAAGAGGACTGGAGTGGGGTGCCATTGCCTTCTGCAAAATACCTCCGTAATGTTAAATTAAAACTTAAGTTCTTAAATTTTAACGGGATTCCATTTTGTTTAAAAAATGTCTTATATGTAAATGTATTACATTGGTTTTTGCCATTGATTATTTTGAGAGTGGGATAAGAGAATGACACTAAGAAGACAGCTAATTTTTGCCTTACAAATTCTGTATTTTTTTAAATTATTTCAAGGAATCTGTGGTCACTTTTGTAAAAATAGGAAATATTATATTTGTTGAGTTGTTTGGTGTTGTTTTTTTTTTAAGAACCGGTTGTACTAATAATGCAATTACCTCAACAATCTTCCTTTCCAGCCATCCCGGAATGTGCAGCCTTGCTCTGCCCAGAAAATTCCAGATGCTCACCTTCCAGCAGAGAGGAAATGAAGCTAGAATGCAAATGCCTTCCCAATTACAAAGGCGATGGCAAACACTGCGAGCGTGAGTAGAACCTCCCTCCTGCAGGTTGATTCATTAAGATGGTTAGATTCCTCACCAGAAAAAGCCTCACAGCCTGCTTAATATTAACACAATGAACACCTCTATTTCTCTGTGCAGTTGAATGATATATATTAAAAGTTCTAGGCAAAATGCTCATCATATGGCAGCTCTTCAATAAATGATCATTTCTCCTGTTATCAAAGCGTACCTATAGATTTTTAGGGCTTCCCTAGTGGCTCAGACAGTAAATAATCTGCTTTCCATGCAGTGTACCCAGGTTTGATCCCTTAAACATGTATATGTTTTTGCTTTAAATCACCTGAATCAGTGTTAAGATAGAATGTACTTTGTTTGCTTCTTCCTTTCTCCCTTCTTTCCATGCTCTTTCACTTCATGAGAGGTCGTAATTGGTTCTGAACATGCTATTGGAACCAGGCCATCTGTGTATAAATCCCAGATCTGCTTGTTAACTGACAACATGACCTTGGACAAATTCTTGAATCTGCCTGTGTCTCCATTTTCCTGTCTATGAAATGGGCATAATAGTGGTAGCTACACTAGAGGTAAGGCTTAATTGAGTTCATATATGTCAAATGCTTAGAAAAGGGCCAGTGCATATTATAAATTCTATAAATGTTAGTGCTTTCTTTCATGCCACTTTATATTTAAATCCACGCATAGCATGGCATAATAATACACCATCACAGTACTGGTGGTTATCATTTCTGCAAGGCATATATAAATCTATCTGGTAGGTGGAGGTGATCCAGAAGACAGGATGAAATGTTTTTTACTCTCTCTTGAAACTGTTAGATTGCTGGTGCAGCTTCCCTGGTGGCTCAGGTGGTAAAGAGTCCACCTGCAATGCGGCAGACCTGGATTCAATCCCTGGGTAGGGAAGATACCCTGGAGAAGGGAGCAGCTACCCACTCCTGTATTCTTGCCTGGAGAATTCCATGGACAGAGGAGCCTGGCGGGCTACACAGTCTGTAGCGTCGCAAAGAGTCGGACACAACTGAGCGCCTTTCACTTTTCACTTGGTTGATTTCCCCTCTCCCTCCCTGCATGTGGTAACCGCCTTGTTTGGTCATTGCTTCTCCAGCCATCAATCCGTGTTCACAAAATATCTGCCACCCTCATGCTCGGTGCACCTACCTGGGACCAAATCAGCACAGATGCACGTGTCAAGAAGGCTACCACGGGGACGGCCAGGTGTGCCTCCCGGTGGACCCCTGCCAGGTTAACTTCGGAAACTGCCCGACAGAGTCCACGGTGTGCAGATACAACGGGCCTGGACAGGTGAGCTGAGGGTGTCTGGAACTGATGTGAACAGGAGTAGGACCACCCACCGAAGGTCAAACCATGCCGGGGCGTAATTTGTCTTCCGTGCCTCCCACTTCTCCCTTTCCATGCTCAGGTTGGGCTTCCTCCGCAGCCAGATCCCCACATGCTTGGGGTCAACCTCAGTGAGCCCTAATCTACCCTCTGAACTTACCCTTGCCCAGCTTTCTAGGCAAAACTTCACTGTCTTTTCTATCCCCGCCCTGTTTGATGACTGACGAAATACATACATATGACTCAAATTTGACTACGAAATTCATCGTTAACTGTTAAGTGAATATGTAATTGACTTTCACCCACAATCTTCCATTCTCTCTAATGTCTTTTCAAAGTGACAGAGGACTCTGAGGACCAAAAAACTGTCCCCAAAAAGATAAATGCTGATAAAATGTTAGGCAGCATGGACAGATTTGTAGGGAGCAATGAAGATGCCCTGCAGTAAGCCATATGTTTTTCTCTAAATCACATCATGACCTTGCCAGGTAAAATTCAGCCTGGTCAGGAGACCTTTGCTGCAGAATCCAGATAAGAGAGACCTTTCCCCAATATCTCATTTACCCACCAAATAGTGGGTGCCTACTGCAGCCATGTGATCTTCCCTGGTGGCTCAGAGGGTAAAGCGTCTGCCTGCAATGCAGGAGACCCGGGTTCGATCCCTGACTCAGGAAGATCCCCTGGAGAAGGAAATGGCAACCCACTCCAGTACTCTTGCCTGGAAAATCCCATGGACAGAGGAGCCTGGCAGGCTACAGTCCCTGGGGTCGCAAAGAGTTGGACATGACAGAGCGACTTCACTTACTGCAGCCATAATTGCACGTGAAGTATCCCGTGGAGGAAATCCATCCATACAGCAGACTACAGCTGCCTGAGTGAAAGGAAAGGCCTCGGTGCCTGACCAAAACCAGCCACAGGTCCCCAGCAGTCCCATCTGCACGCCCTGGGGATGCTCCTAGAGTGTCCTGCAAAGAATCCACCACATCTCATCTCTAAGAAAAAGAATACATCTCACAACATTTCTGCTATTGATTTCTGAGGTGGGTTGGCAAGAAATTCAAAGGGCTGAATTCCCATCTTCTAAATGAGATCCCTTGTGGGAAAAGTCATGTTACATTGTGAATCAAGGCCCTGTACCTTGGGAGTGAGATTAAAAATAAACCTTGTCCCTTAAAAAAAAAAGAAGAAGAAGAAGTTCCCAGGCATATTTTCAAGTCTTAGAAGCATCGTTCACACAGAAACATCGTTCACATTCATTTTTCCAGAACAAGTCATTCCTCAACCTGGGCATAATTCATACTTTGAACCTGAGATCTCTTTGTTGTAAGGAGTGTCCTGTACATTGCAGGATGGTTAGCAGCATCCCTGGCCCCTCATGACACTGGCCCCTTCTGTTGTTACAATCGAAAATGTCTCCAAGCATTACCAAGGTCTCTTGGGTTGAGACTCCCAGTTGAAAACCACTATTCTAGAGAAATAATACATCTGAATGTTGATCTCCACCATCTAAATCTAAAAGCAGGAAGTATGGCACCAGGGAGGCCCAGGGTTAGCAAGCCAGGAAACTAAAAGGTGAATTACAAAGTATATGAATTTCCAAACAGATGAGAAAACATGATTTCCAATTTTAGATACACTGATGAATTTTAATTTCAGCCCATACTTTAGACCTACCCCAGGTCAGCTTGTATGCCAGGATAAAGACAGGAATTTAAGAATGTCAGCCTAAGTGACTAATGAAAATCATTCTGTTCTCTTCCCATCTGCTGAAGGCTTACTGCGAGTGTAAGCAACATTACCGCAACTTTGTCCCTGGAGTGGGATGCAGTATGATCGATCTGTGTGAATCTAACAACCCCTGCCACAAGCATGCAGACTGCATCACCATCGCACCAGGCCAAACCAAGTAAGTCTTTTCAGTTCCACCACGGTCTTTCCAAGAGGGGGAGGTGGTGGCCAGTCAGTGCTGAAATGTCCTTGAAGGGCAGGAAGTGTGTCTTATTCAGCCTTGCATCCACCCCCACCCCACATAGCACAATGCAAGGAGCATAGTAGAGGCTCAGCACATTTTTGTATAATCAATGAATTGTTCAATAATGATTTCCTTGATAGCGATCTTGACAACACCCTGAAATATTGACCTGATCTGAAAACATGGTGTAAAGTGGTCAGAGCATGGGAGAATGAAGCCATTGCCACTGGATAAACGAATGTCCATTGCAATGACAGGAGTTTGACCTCTAATGCACATGTCATCTATGAAACAGTGCTTGTCAGTGGTGCAAAACAAGGGGAAAGTGAAAACTGGGGAATGTGAACATATATATGCAAGTGGTGTTTTCTGGACTCCAGGTTTCAAAAGAAGGGGTTTACCGTGAGTGAAAAATATTTGCATGAAAATTCCTGAGACAGGGGCAGTTCATCTGGTGGGAAGATGGTACTTGGAGTTTAAAGACCTGGGTTAAAGCCTCCGCATTGGTATCTGTCAGGTTCATGACCTTGGGAACACGATGTGGTCTCTCTGGCTTCAGTTCCTCCATCTATAAAATGAGTGGTGATGTCTACTTCATACAGTTGTTGTGAAGATTCATGAGCGAATGCTCTGGAAAGTCCTCTCCAGCTGTGTTATGTTTTATCAGTGGGTGAACTAAGGCTGGAACCCAAGTCTTTTGTCTCCCAGGCAGAGGCTTGCATCTAGAGGCTACTTTTGGTTCTCATTGTCACCCCCATCTGCAAAGAGCCCATTCTGCTGGAGAGAGCTCAGAGCCATGCTAGACATAGAACAGTTTCTGTGCTTCTTCTAGCATACCTTTTATAGATGGGTCTTGAGTGGGTGGCTTTTTCCCAGGTTTGATGGTCACTGTGTTCTTTCTGGGCAAGTAAATGGATCTGTACACTCTGTGGGTAGAAGAGATAGAGCGTGGGTGTCAGAACCCCTGAGTTCAAACCCAGCTCTGCCACCTCCCTTAACCTTTCTGACTTGTTTCCTCCGTCACAAAAGGGGAAACCTTTAGCCTCCAAGCAGGGCTGTGATGAGGATTAAATAAGATTGCATTCACCCGTCTCTGAGAGGAACCTGGCACGCAGAAAGCTCCATACACACCGTGCACACACAAACCCCTCCCAGACGTACACCCAGGCACACACACTTCCGCAGAGCACGTCCTCTGCTGAAACCCAGATTCTGACAGTGACCCCAGCACTGGCCAGCTTACACATTTTGTATGATCCTCTGAGAAAACTTGAGCAGAACACTAAACATTTTCTTTCCTCTGTATTTGAGAAGATAAAATAGAAAAATGAAACTGGAACATCAGAATAATAGAAGTTGCATTAAAACTTGTGTCTAGAATGTCAGTGGAACTAATCATCAATGTTAGGAGTCTGTGTCACTAAAAATTCTCCTTGACTCCCCATCTCAAAAGAAAACTATCCTCAGCTGGGAAGTTGTTTTTGTCATTGTTGAGTCACTGAGTCATGTCTGACACTTTTGTGACCCCATGGACAGTAACCTACCAGGCTCCTCTGTCTATGGGATTTCCCAGGCAAGAATACTGGAGTGGGTTGCCATTTCCTTCTCCAGGGGATCTTCCCAAGCCAGGGATTGAATCCATATCTCCTGCATGGCAAGTGGATTCTTTAGCCACCAGGGGAGCCTGAACAGGGACAAAGCCTAGGTTAAAGGCTGGCTGAGTGACATTGATAAAATATGGGACCATCAGTAATTTAGTTCACCCAGAAGAGGGATTTGTTTGGTCTATGCCTTCTCGATGTGGCAATAGTCTATGCAGAATATTCCGAATCATGCTGCATTGGTCGTAGAAGATGACCCATGCATTGTCTCTTCTGTCAATAGCCCTAATGTTGTTAGTAAACCCATTTCACAGATGAGCAAACTGGGGCCCAAAGATGTTAAGTAATCTTTATCATGTCATCATCAATTATTTGTTTTCAGGCTCATTTCCAGCAACATGATGCTAAAAGAGCAAGATATCTGTTGTTATTATCTTTATAGCCCTCTCGCCTAGCACAGTTTCTAGATTTCAGTGGGTACTTCGAAAATAATTGGTTCAACAATGAGACACTGTCCCAGGTGCTGGAATACAAGGAGAAGAAATAAGGTGGGATCCAGATTCTAGGAGAGCTTCCAGCTAGCAGAGGGGGAAACACCTGATGAGGCCATTCTGGTAGGAACAGTGGTGGTAGAGGTACCGACAGGATGCTTCTGTTGGGAGGTCAGGTAAGGCTCCCCAGAGCAGGTCACACCTGAGCTATGAGAATGGTCCTGGCAGGACACCCACCTAAGAAGAACAGAACAGTCTAGAAAAAAAAGCAAATTGTTGCTAGGATTTTGCATGAACAGCAGAAAGGAGACATAAGCAAGATTCCCCTCTTTGAAGTCTTGAATGCCTGCTAAGCACTTAAACTATATCCCATAGATCAGAAGTCTCCAACCTGTCTGGCACCAGGGACCAGTTTCATGGAAGACAACTTTTCCATGCACTGGGGTGGTTTCAGGATGATTCAGGCACACTACATTTATTATGCACTTTATTTATATTATTATAACATCAACTCCACCTCAGATCATCAGGCATTTAGATTCTGGAGGTTGGGAACCCCTACTGTAGACAAAAGGAGCCCCTGAGAGAATTAAGCACAGAGATGCCGGACTGCCCTTTAGGACAGACCACCCAGGGCTTGTGTGGAAGACTGACTTAATGGGAGGAAAACTCAGGTCAGAAAGACCAATTAGGGAGTCATTGCAGCAATCCAAGCAAGGGATTTGTTCAGAAACATTTTTTCAGCAAACATTGAAGATATGTATCTTTGTGCCATGGGACTGATTTAGAAACATAACTGAATTAGCAAGGTTCTAATTGTTCTTTGGAATTGTTCTACACATGAGTCATACCTGTGGTGTGCTTGCTCACAACACCCTTGCATCTCTCCTCTCTGAATTGTTCTTCCCCATCTCCTGTTTCTCACTTATCGCCAAGATCCTGGTGAATGTCACCTTCCTAAGCACCTTGCCAATTTCAGCCCGCCGCCAACACCAGTCTTTGCTAGGGAGCAGTGGTTTGCTAAAGCCAGGGCTTATTGAGTCCTGAGAGCTGATGATTAAATTCTCAGGAACTTGCTGGCTGGTTAGTGTCACAGTAGTTTGAGATCGGCCAAGGTGGGAGTGTGAACCATGGAAACTGTCAAAGGCTGCAAATCAGAGCTATTTCTTCCCCTGGAGATTTGGGTGTTTAACATCTACCAAGATACCACTGCTAGTACATCTTTAATTCCATTTCTCTTTTGTGAGAAACTATTATAAAACTATTATATAAAATTCTGTGCCTTTCCTTGTTTATGTATTTCTGTTTATTTTACAACTATTCATTAAATACTTACTATGGGCCAAGGCTTGCACTGGATCTTGGGTTTATGAGAATGAATAAATATACACATTGCCCTTGTCCTCACTTTTTTCTCACATCAGAAGGGGAAGTAGATCTTAATCAAATAACCACTCAGATGAGGATAAAATTGTAACTGGAACTGGTGCTGCTGAAAAGAGCCACCTGGTGCCATGGGCTTCATGGCACACTAAGGGGGAAAGGATGTACCTAAGGGGTAGGGAATAGAAAATCAAGGATGGTTCCCCTGGGAAGAGATGGTTGAGCAGAGATTTCAGAAAGGAAGAGGAGGGGGAGAATCTTTCAAGCAGGTCCACAGTGCTGACTCTTTACTTGGGGCCAGCGTCAGCAGCTTATTCTGATTCTGTACTTCTGCAGTAGGGACCGAGACCCTACATTTATAGCAAGTCCTAATGGTTCTGATGTACATGGGCTTTTGGTCAGGTTGTTATTCATTTGCTAAGTCATGTCTGACTCTTTGCAACCCGATGGGACTGCAGCATGCCAGTCCCCTCTGGCCCTCACTATCTCCCTGACTTTGCTCTTGCTCATGCTTGGAAAAAATATTGAAAACAAAGAATATACAAAGAAATCTAGTGTAGCCAGCCAGGCTCCTCTGTCCATGGAATTCTCTAGGCAAGAATATTAGAGGTGTTGCCATTGCCTTCTCCAGGGGATCTCCCCAACCCAGAGATAAAACCCAAGTCTCTTGCATTGCAGGCAGATTCTTTACCACCTGAGCCACCAGGGAAGCAATGTTTACATATACACTCATAGTTTATTAAGTATCCATTTCCCGTGGGCTGCTCTGTGTTAACCAGAACGTTAGGAAGGCTCACCTGTGTTCATCCCACTCTTCCAGCCTTGTCTCTATCCCACTCTGAGCATCATCTTCCCCTTCTGCACAGTGAGAGGTTTGAACTGTATGATCTCAACATCCAATGACTTTGGGACCCTGACAATGTGTTTTCACCCTCTCTGTAGATGCATTTGTCATAAAGGTTACATAAGCGATGGCTCAACCTGTTATGGAAACATCATGGAGCAACTCAGAGAATTAAACACCGAACCCAGAGGAAAATGGCAAGGAAGGCTGACCTTTTTCATCTCGCTGCTGGGTATGTAGGCATGGGTGCACATTTCCACAGAAAAGGCAGCCTTCTGGTGGGCAAGGACATCTGAGACACACAATCACTCAGAAAGGGGTGTGCTGGATAGGCAAGCCTCTTATCTAGCAGGATCAGCCCTTTCTAGGAAGGGGAAATGGACAGACAATGTCCCAAGGAGACAGGAGTTAGTGCCAAGAGATCCAGTAGTGCAGCAGCTGAGGCAAAGGTCCTGGGGTCACCACTGAGTAATAGGTCTGCGACAGCAGTGAGAGAGGCAGCTGCAGACGTCAGGATGGATACCATCCTCTTTCCCTTGACCTTATGGGTCCTCCAAATGGGAAACAATGTTGACAGGGGATACTGGCAGGCGGTATTCATGCTCTTTAGTGGAGGTGCTGTTTGAATGTGGGGCATAGTCTTGATGGCATGTGACCGACCGTCTCACTCATCACTGGGTATTTAGCATCCTTTCCCACCCCCAACCACTAACAATCTAGAGTGACGCATTTTCCACCAGCCCCTGGACAAGGTCGCCAAAAATACCCTCCTGCATGTCCAAAGGCCCCCAAGAGGTCGTTACCCCTCCCTCCCATAAGAATGAAATAGAGCCAATTACAGCATTAGACAAGATTTTCAACAAGACACAAATTTTGCTGATCAACAGAAAATGGGCTTGAGCAATCAACCAAATCCTTAAAATATCAGTCTCTAGAACTGACCAGTCAGCAAGCACGATTTCCCAGAAAGAGCACAGATAGAGAAGAAAGTGTTCTGCATGGATCGGGGCTGTGTTCTCAAGGCAAATAGCATGCATTCTACACAAACAGCTTGCTCTTTGCAAGACACCCCATGGGCAGTCTGGCATCACTGGTGGGCCTCTGGGATCTCCCTCCTTCCTCTCTGTGCTTGTAGAATATCAGCAAGAGCAGACAAAGGGGGCAGTGTCCTTTGCAGGCTGTACAGACCCTCAGGCATTTCTCTGGGCAAAGCCCAGTCACCCTTCACCTGTCTGGTCTACCAAGTGCTAGGACACATGGCCTCCTGTGTGAGAGCACAGAGCCCAGCCTGCTGTCCCAGCTCCCCAGGAGCATGGAAACAGGACCAGCTATGAAATTGGTAGAGCCCAGTGCAAATGAAAAGACAGGGGCTCTTTGTTCAGAAAGTATTGAGCATGTCACAATGGCAGCCGCAAAGCTTTAAACCAAGCATGAGGCTCTTCTGAGCTCTTCCATCCCCTGGAGGAAACAAGAGCTACATCTTTACTCACTAAGATGGTGACAGCTCAAAAAGTCAGGGACAGGGGCAGGAGGTGGCCAATGACTTTGTCACATGACCCTCACAGAGCTTCTCATCTGGGGCATCTTTGAGCCAACACTGTGGTTGCAGGGAAAATCACACAGTTGTGAGGAACATTTCACACTGTTAGCATCTCCCTTCCTCGAGGGCCTGCATAATACCAGTTAGAACAGAGAAACTCAGGAGTCAGAAGGTCTAAGTGGACCACGAGGGCCATTGCCTGATTTTACTCCTCATGTGCCACTGACCCACTTGCTGTTTTCTTTCTTTGTGTAAATCGACTCCTAAGACAAAGCCTATGCCTGGCCACTGAGTAACCTGGGACCATTTACTGTGCTGTTGCCGACAGACAAGGGATTAAAAGGATTCAATGTAAGTATTTAAAATAACTTTATTTTATAAATAGGAGCTGAGGCCAAAAAAAAAAAAAAAAACAGTAGACAGTATCCTCTTTATCTAAAATGGGAAACCTCCATTAAAATTAAATCTACTAAGATCATAGTGGTGGCTCAGATGGAAAGCGTCTGTCTACAATGTGAGAGACCTGGGTTCAATCCCTGGGTCAGGAAGTTCCCTGGAGAAGGAAATGGCAACCCACTCCAGTACTCTTGCCTAAAAAATCCCCTGGACGGAGGAGTCTGGTGTCCATGGGGTGGCAAAGAGTTGGACACGACTGAGTGACTTCACTTTTTTCACTGATGACAAGGATGGCAATTTCTTTTGTAAACTTTTTGTAAAATATGACACCTTTAGGGATTGTGTACAGATTAGGAGTGCACGACTCAGTGAACCGTCACAATGTGTGTGTCCATGTATCTAGCAAGACCATTTGCAGCTCCCCACAAGACCCCCCAGTGCCCTCTTCCAAACATTACCCCTCAAGGGTAATCCCTAAGGGTTCTCAACTGCGGTCACATGCTAAATAAGATTTGCATTATGCACAATTGCTCACTCACCACAGGAAGAATTAAACTTGTGTACCAGCTAGGTATTTGTTTCTTTAAAAATCACCATAAATGGCAACAAGGATAAAGGAAACTAGAAAAGAAGTGTAGTCTTCAAAGTGAGCAGCCGCTATCTCAGATAATGTCCACCAGTGGGAATGAAACCCATAGTGCCCAGTGGAGGTGTCCCATCGTGATAGTATCAGTGCCATAGTTAGATATGGTTTAATGTAGATAGCGAGCATATTGATTTATATGGAATTGGTTTATCTTAATCCAAGATATTTTGTGATTGTAATGTGTGCTGAATTAAATCAACACCCAGAGAGTTTCAGACTCTCTCCTCCTAATATGCCACCGCCATTCATCTGCCCAAATGAATATGTCATTAATCTTTGGAGATACACTCACATCTCCCCTGTGGGGTAGGAGAGCTAGTGGATGTGGAAGGAGCCCAGGCTAGACACTCTGCATGTGCTCACCTGTTTAATATAGAGATTGAATTTACATAGGATTAAGAAAGGTCTCTGTTGAGTGATTGTTGATTATATAATATTGACAAAATGTCCATTTGGTCCAGTGGATTTAAAAATTCTTAATTTTTCTATTCAAAATTTCTATTTGTCCACTCTACCCGTGTTTTTAAACAACTTCATATTTCATTCCCAGCTGATTCCTGGGCTCAAGATGACTGATTCCTGACTCTTGCCGCTCACCGTGGTCCTGGCCGCGGTGCTCCCCACTGGTTCCCTGCTAGCGCAGGCCCCAGAGTTTGAGAGGGTACCATGTATCACCTCCACTCTCCAAATTTCTGCCCCCTTTATGACCTGGCCCAGGGGAGTTTAACTCTGGGAAAGTCATCTGTACCTGAAAGAGCCCAGACGCAAGTTGTACACTCACTTTGATGTTCTTGATGATGAAGGAGTCATAGCCTGAGACCCAAACCTCATTTTTCCCCTCCAAACCACTGTAGAGATGGAAGGAATCGGCTTTCTTTTCTCAGGTAAAAGAGTTTTTGCTGGATAACAAAGCTGCTCAGTACTTTGTGAAACTCCATATAATTGCTGGGCAGATGAGCACTGAGCAAATGAACAACACAGACACATTCTATACTTTGACGGGAAAGTCAGGAGAGATCTTCAGTGAAGATAAGGTAAGGGTCTCTCTGATTTTCACTCCCCGAACCAAAGTGTCCACCGAGTCGATCGCCACAGCAGGCTCTCTCTTGGTGTCCAGGGATCATGAAAGCTTATGAAGAACTTCTTTCCTTGTTCCTCATTTGTTACAGTACTTCCCTACCTAGGACAAAAACAAAGAACCAACACTGGAAAGGGTCAGGTGCAGGGGATGGACTGTTAACAGAAATGGGACTGTAAAGTGATTTTTGCCCTGATCTGAATTAGTTTTCAAGGCAACCATCATTCGACTGCCCAGCAGGAAGGAGAAAACTGACAGTAAACCCATTTCCTAGAAGCATCAGCACAAAGCCAGATCAGCACTCATCTTAGAAAAGGAAATGGATTGTTTGTTTTAGGTGGCCAAGTATCCACACTCTCCAATTCAACATTCCATCTCTCCTAATGCCATTAATTCTGTTTTGTTTGTTTTTAAAATAATTTTTTGTGACTTTACTGAGCTGAAGGGCACATGGTCAATCAACAGAGAGTCATGGTGGGGGGGGGGGATGGGGTTGGGGGGNTTAGTTGCTCTGCAACATATGGGGCCATAGTTCCCCAACCAGAGATCAAACTTGCACCCTTTGCATTAGACAGCTGATTCTTAACCACTGGATCCCCAGGGAAGTCCCCCAAAGCCTGAACCCTTAACCAGTATGTTGTATTGTGTGTATAAGGATAGATGGATGGATGGATGGATGGATGGATGGATAGATGAGTGGATGTATGGATGAAGATATGGTTTCCTTTCTCACAGGGACATGTACTCATTCATTTACATGTTCATTCAGCACATATTTTTTATTGTGTGCCTCTTCTGTCCAAAACACTAAAGTAGGTAAGGAATGAGTTTACAATTAATTGAAGAGTTTGGGGTCCCTTTGTAGCTTGCCATCTTTTGGGGGGAGACTATACAGTAATTCCTTATTCCCCACTTAGCAATCATTGATAGTCAGAAGTGATTTCATATGTCATCTCATTTGAGCTCAAGGAAAGACCTGTGAATTCAGTGTGGCAGAAACCATCATCCACGTTTTAGGTTAGGGAACTTATCCAAGATCATACAGCCAATAAATGACAGAACCCAAGGATTTAAGATTTTTTCTAATCCAGTGCTTGATTTTCAAGGACACACATTAATTTTGTTTTATTTTTTCTTGGTGTTTTAGGACAATCAGCTAAAGCTTAAACTCTATGGAGGCAAAAAGAAGGTAAAGATTATACAAGGGAACATACTTGCTTCCAACGGGCTCTTGCACATCCTCGACAGAGCCATGGACAAGGTAGTGCCCACATTTGAGAGCAATACTGAGGTGAGAACTTCAGGTAAAAGTGATGTCAAGTCAAATCCACCATCCCTTGTTCCTTAGAGACTCATATTCATGAAGAAAATGCAAGCCAGCACTATGTGCTTGTATTTCTGTTTTTAGTAGAATTCTGACACCGAGAAAGAGAAAGGCATCAACTGAAGTGACTTAGCAGCCGCAGCAGCAGCAGGTGTAGGAAAGAGGTTGATTTTGTGATCTTTTTCATAGACACATAGATAACTCAGACCAACAGTCACATAAATCTATCTCGTGCATTGTGGAGGAAGGCATATCCTGCCTGTGATAAAATTCATTTCCTCTGATCTATTTGATGATGGCCAAAGACTGTTTTGAGGCTTCCCAGGTGGCTCTAGTGGCAAAGAACCCACCTGCCAAATGCAGGAGATATAAGAGATGCAGGTTTGATCCCTGAGTTGGGAAGGCATGGCAACCCTCTTCAGTATTCTTACCATGGACAGGACTGGCAGGCTACAGTCCACAGGGCTGCAAAACATGAATCATTGTAACTTTTTTTTTTGGCTGCCCTGGGGATCTTTTTGTTGCAGTGTGTGGGATCTTTGTCATGACACACAGAGTTTCTGTTGTTGCGATGTGCAGGTTTAGTTGCTCTGCAACATATGGGGCCATAGTTCCCCAACCAGAGATCAAACTTGCACCCTTTGCATTAGACGGCTGATTCTTAACCACTGGATCCCCAGGGAAGTCCCCCAAAGCCTGAACCCTTAACCAGTATGTTGTATTGTGTGTATAAGGATGGATGGATGGATGGATGGATGGATAGATGAGTGGATGTATGGATGTATGTCACTTCAGACATGACTGAAGTGACAGCATGAGAAGACTTTCAGAACATGCAGATCTGAATCACTGTTTAAATAAACACAGGAAACACATGTATAATGTATTGTGGTTAGCCAGATCCTTTTATAGATGTCTACTTTCCTCTTTATTTCCCCGTAGCTTTCCATCAGAAAAGTGAAAGTGTTAGTCACTCAGTCGTGTCCAACTCTCTTACCTCATGGACTGTGGTCCACCAGACTCCTCTGTCCATAGAATTCTCCAGGCAAGAATACTGGAGTGGGTTGCCATTCTCTTCTCTAGGGGATCCTCCTGATCCAGGGATCAAACCCAGGTCTCCTGCATTGCAGGCAGATTCTTTACCATCTGAGCCACCAAGGAAGCCCATAGATGTCCACACTTCCATGAAATCCTGTCATCAGTCTTTTCATGTTAGAGCAACTATTTCCTAAACCACTTCCATTTTTTGTACTGAACTTTAAGCAAAATGTCTCTTTTTAGCAAACCATCATGACCATGCTACAACCAAGATACAGCAAGTTCAGATCTTTGTTAGAGGTACGTACTTTTCATGAACTCCTAGAAAGTTTTTTATGTCTAGTCCATGGTACAATAAAATTAGCAGGAGGTATTAATTATAAATACTTTCTGGGGAATTCATATATCTGAGATAGGTTACAGATACAAATTTTCATTTCTTAAATGCAGAAAACCAATATGGGACATGCCTTAAATGAAGATGGGGTTGGTGGACCATACACTGTTTTTGTTCCAAGTGATGAAGCATTGAATAACATGAAGGATGGCACTCTTGATTATCTCCTTTCTTCAGAGGTATTGTATCCTGTGTACACTAATGGTGTCGTGATAGCATCACTGCTTCCGTCTGTACCTACACAGGCTTTTTCTAAATTAAGGACAACAAATAAGTAGCACATGTGCCACTTACATTTCTGCAACCAAGGCAGACATCATTAATCAATCACAAGTGCCTGGAACTAAGCCTAGATGTGGCTACCATCTCCCCAGTAGAGTTCCATGTCACTATAAGACCAGTCTATGTCCTTTCTCTTCTAAGAGTTCTCAATAGCAAAATCATACATTTTAAGTTCCCTACAACTCTAAAACCATCTAAAAAATGAAGCCTGGCAGGGCATCCTGGGTCAAGTCTAGGTTAAACGTAAAAGGAATGTTATTTTTAGGGGCTCCCAACTCTCCTTTCTATGGCTTTCAGTTCTGTCCACAATAACCCTCTCCTTATACATCATAAACCTTCAATTCTCACACGTCCTCCTCAAGAAAGGAGATTTGTTTTACTCTTTCAGTCTAGGGTAAAAATAATGGACACCGTTTAAAGTGTTTCCTCTTTCAGGAATAACAGCCTTAAATGGAAAAGAAAAGTGAAAGTTGCTCAATCGTGTCCGACTCTTTGCAACCCAATGGACTATACAGTCCATGGAATTCTCCAGGCCAAAATACTGGATTGGGTAGCCTTCTCCAGGGGATCTTCCCAACCCAGGAATCTAATCCAGGTGTCCCACATTGCAGGAAGATTCTTTACCAGCTGAGCCGCAAGGGAAGCCCAAGAATCCTGGAGTGGGTAGCCTATCCCTTCTCCAGTGGATCTTCCCGACCCAGGAGTCGAACTGGGATCTGCTGCATTGCAAGCGGATTCTTTACCAACTGAGCTATCAGGGAAGCCCAACTGAAAAGAAGGTTAGATAATTATGGAATTTTTTATTAGAATGCCAAATAGTGAAATTATAGGAAAGGCCACAAGCTTTTTCCCAGTGCCCTGAGGTCCTGCCACCGTCTTGGAAGTGGGGCAAAACTACTTGTGACCTCATGTAGATCGGTATTGATTATACCAGGGGTCTGAGTCTCTTAGAGTAGTGATCCTCAAACTTTAGCATGCTTAAGAATTACCCAGGGAGGGCTTCTCTGGTGGCTCAGTGGTAAATAATCCTGCCAGTGAGGGAGACGCAAGTTCAACCCTGATCCAGGAAGATCCCACGTGCCACAGAGCAACTAAGCCCCTGTGTCACAACTGTTAAGCCTGTGCTCTACAGCCAGGGAGCCACAGCAAGAGAAACTACTGCAGTGAGAAGTCTGCACACCACAACTGGAGAGTAGCCCCTGCTTGCCCCAAGACATGCCTGTGCAGCGACAAAGATCCAACACAGACAAAAATAAGTACATAATTTTTTTAATAAAAGAGTTACCCAGGGAACTTGTTAAATAGGCAGATTACAGAAGCTCGCCCCAAGAATTCTGATTTCATGTCATTGGAAATAGACACTTTCGTAAGCACCAGCTTTCTAACTCAGATGTCAAATCACACTGCTTTTGGCACTTGAAACTTGTTGCCTGAATGATGCAGAGGGTCACATGGACACATCCCTTTCTGGAATACTTTCAGGTATCTACAAGGATATCCCGCATCCAGAATGCATGCATGCTTAGTCACTTCAGTCATATCTGACTCTGCAACCCTATGGACTGTAGTCTCCAGACCCCTTTGTCCTTTGGATTCTCCAGACAAGAACACTGGAGTTACCATTTCTTCCTCCAGGGATCTTTCCAACCCAAGGATAGAACCCATGTCTCTGCCTCCTGCATTGGCAGGTGGGTTCTTGACCACTAGCACCACCTGAGAAGCCCTGCATCCAGAATACTTTACAATAAAAAAAAAATAGGTATCAGGGAAATAAGTCAGAAGGTAATCTCTTACATTACAAGCAGATGTTAAACATATTTAGAGATTTGTTACAGGTTTCCATTGGAAAAAGTCATATTTCCCAGTGCCTTTAAAATAGGATGCTATTTTAAAAATAACCTAGCTATTATAGGAAAACTCTTATTCTTCTCTTTAGAACTCATATTCATATTTAATTTTAAAAGCCAAAGAAGTAATAATTTCTCCCCTGGGAATCTATTAAAATTCTGAGATTATATGGTTTTTCTTTGATACAGATACTTTTTAATAAGAATAAAAAAGTTCTCAGAAACATAATCAGGTGAACTTAAAATTAAAACCTTTTAGCTAGAATAGAAAAAGTCAACCTTGCTGCTTTTCTGTCAAGCACTTTTGTTCGAGAACCCGCTATCTTTTTGTAACTCTTTCCAGCAGTGAATGGGGCTGCCTCACTCAGGCTCTAGAGAATAGACTGTAACTCTTCCCATCTCCTAGACAAACCTAGACAACATATTAAAAAACAAAGACATCACTTTGCCGACAAAGGTCTGTGTAGTCAAAGCTTTGGTTTTCCAGTAGTCATGTACCAGTGTGAGAGCTGGACCATAAAGAAGGTTGAGCATCAAGGAATTGATGCTCTCGAACTATGGTACTGGAGAAGACTCTTCAGAGTCTCTTGCACAGCATGGAGATCAAACCAGTCAATCCTAAAGGAAATCAGTCCTGAATATTCATTGGAAGGACTGATGCTGAAGCTGAAGCTCCACTACTTTGGCCACCTGATTCAGAGGGCTGACTCACTGGAAAAGACCCTGACTCTGGGAAAGATTGAGGGCAGGAGGAGAAGGAGGTGACAGGGTGAGATGACTGGATGGTGTCACTGACTCAACGGACATGGGTTTGAGCAAGCCCCGGGAGATGGTGAAGGACAGGGTAGCCTGGTGTGCTGCAGTCAGACACGACTTAGCAACTNAATCAGTCCTGAATATTCATTGGAAGGACTGATGCTGAAGCTGAAGCTCCACTACTTTGGCCACCTGATTCAGAGGGCTGACTCACTGGAAAAGACCCTGACTCTGGGAAAGATTGAGGGCAGGAGGAGAAGGAGGTGACAGGGTGAGATGACTGGATGGTGTCACTGACTCAACGGACATGGGTTTGAGCAAGCCCCGGGAGATGGTGAAGGACAGGGTAGCCTGGTGTGCTGCAGTCAGACACGACTTAGCAACTGAGCAACAACAACAACAACTTCCCAGCTCCATTCAGTGAAATCACATCAATAACTTGAACTCAGTCCCCGGCAAGAATATGGACACCATGGAAACTGGCCAGTACTCTAAATCAGGGCTTATTTTTTCCTCGTAGAAAGGATTTAACAGCACAGCACTGCTCCTGTCTCTCAATCTCATTTCTCTCAAAGGCAACATCTTCTCACAAAGAACATATAACTTCAAGTCTCTCAATCCTGAGTCTCAAATTGTTTTTCCACTTCCAATTTCTAGGTGAGGAATAGAATCATCTTTTCTACCACTTTCTCTGGTCCAGAGCCAATGTGGGTTAAGATTCCTCAACCTCTAGGGAGCTCCCTCTTTCTCCACAAATCTTAATGACATCCTTCAGCTTTACCTTCAGGGAGGAGCCTCAGTGAGAGACAATAATTTCCCCATCAGTTAGGGCAATGAAATGAAAGACAGACTGGTTTCATCAGAAGGATGTTTTCCAATTCTGCTTTGGGAATGCCTTGTTTCCTTCCTAGTTATCTTACTGCTTCTCCTTGAAGCAAAATTTCAGTCCTGAACGATCTGATCCCTGCAGAGACCACAGCTACTGATCACAAGCCCCAGGGTATGGCTTCATCACTGAACTGGGTAGAAATAAAAGCAAAGGGAGCAAGAGACCAGCCCTGCCAATTCACAAAGACCTTGTGAGCAAAATGGGACAAAACGAGGTGAAGTGACAGAGTTCAAGGTCGTAGTCACTATTTGGTAGAAAAACTCTCCCTTTCTGTCTCTGGCACCAAACAACTCAGTTTTGTTGTTTGTTTGTTTTCACCTAAAACAGCAAGTAGGAAGTGAATGTCCACATAAAGGAAAGAATGCATTGCACCAACAAGCTCTCCAACAGCATCACCTGTAAGCGAATCCTGTGGATCTAAGCCATCTGGACTAAACTCTGGCTGGATAATGGCCCCGAGCCAGATAAGTGGCAGGTTCAGACAATAGTGGAGTGATGCTGATCAACTCCTTTGTCCCTTTCATTCTCCAGTTTCCTATAGAACTGGTCCAATGCCAATTAAGTCTTGAGGCTTTAAAAGTGGATAATCCAGCTGATAAAGTCTTTCCTATAAAATAGAGGGCTGGAAGGTGTCTAAACCAACCCTGTTATTTTGAAGCCTAGAAGTATGAGATGCTTGCACAGGGCCACACAGAAGAAGAACCAGGACTAAACTCATATTCCCAAGGTCCAGCTCAGTGACCTTCTCAGGACCTCTTCCCTCCTCCCTTTAATAACTTGCTGGCACAAATGTTTATGCAGGTCCTGCTGTGCTGACTGGGGACATAATGATTAATAAGCCAGACAGACCCAGTTCCTGCCCTCTAGGAGTTTGAAATCTACTTTGGTCTGATATTTTCTAGGGGTCCCCACTTTTCCCCACCCTTTCTGCCACTAAGCATTCAAGCTTGTATTGGTATTGCTTCTGCCTGCAAGTCCTCACTGCTAGGTTCCATAAAATAGTTGTCAGGGAAAGTTAAGACTCAGAAGCTAAGTGATTTGCTCAAAGTCTTATGGTTACAGAACCAGGGTTACAGAAACCATCACTTCCAGGGCTGGCCAGCTGGTGGTCAATTTCAACATTCTTACCAGTCACCATGCCCTGTGCTTAATGCTGTTGACCTGTAGATGGAGTGGCCTTCCAAGTGTTCACACCAGGATAATTTTGAAAGTGAATGGGGCTGCCAGGATGATCACTGTAAACCAGGGTTGTTCTAGACAAACGAGGATATGTGGTCCCTCTACTTACAGGTAATTCCACTGGCATAGGGGCCAAGGGAAAGTGCACAGAAGAATCTGGGTGAATGGAACTCAGGTTCAGCAGGGCTTTCTTTCCACCTGGGACCTCACACTGTTGAAACATGTCCCTAGCTGGTCAGCCTCTTGGAGGTTATTATGATCTCGATTTGTGCTCCTTTACCTTTCTAAGACACAGTAGCTATGGCTGTGCCACTGAAGTAGCAGAATTCAGGGCTTCGAAGCTTGTAACCCCCGGCTCTGACTTAGCTGGGAGATTACAGTCATCCTGTAGTCAACTGCCACTGCCTTCTTCCCCCAGAGAGTGGTCCCTGTGCACCTTAATTCTGTCCACTGTCTCCAGGGGACCCCTCTAGGGACTGCTCATCCTGCTTAGAGTCCCAAGACTCTTTTTCCATTTCCTGAAGCATGAGAAACCTTGGAAAGGACCTTGAAGGTGAGATGAACATGTACCATAAGAACACAGAAGCAGAAAGAGTCCTGGTCACATCTTCCTAACAGGACTGCATGTTCCTAAATAACCAGTACATGGCCTGATGAGCCCACAGTTATTTAAGGAGTGAATGAAACAGAATCGCAAACTGAGGCTGTCTTAGAAAATCTAGAAGGTAGCCTTAGACGTTGAGAGAGGTGATGGAGCAGAGTAACTGAGACCTTGAGTTACTTCTCAGGCTTATAGTCTAAGTTATAAATAGCTTTGCGGCCTTGGACATGGCTTTAAAACTCAGTCTTATCACACATAAAATGAGTCAGTAGTATCCCCACCTCACAAGGCTGTTGGGAGGATTAAATGAGAGGTGCACATAATGGGAACATATGGGAACAGCCCCTGCCTGTCACAAAAAATGTTAAGTTATTTGGGGGATGGAGGTTTTCTCCCCCTGGATTTCCCAAGAGAGATTATGGGTCATTTATTTTTATTGACCAACTGACCAGAGTCACTTGAGAAATTTTACACAAGAGAGGGAAATCTGTGTTTTCTTCCATGACTTAAAGAACTATTTTGATTCCTTTGCAGGGATCTCGGAAGCTACTGGAACTCATCAGATACCACATTGTCCCATTTACTCAGGTTGGCCCTCCTTTCCTGCCCTATTTTTTTTTCCCTGTTTTCAAGATATCTGGTCTTAAATTTCAATATTTTAGTGCTAGAGAATATGTGACAATTATTTATTATCTTAGCTCTGAGTGCATGCTTATGTGAATAATGAACCTGTCATCTAAGAACTCTTCCAAACCCATTGCAGAAAGCTTCCATCACTTATTCCATAAACTTTCAAGTTATTTTTTCCAGTGAAGACTCTGGGTGCTGCTCCCAGTATCTCTATTGTTCTCTTGTTCTTGCAGCTGGAAGTGGCCACCCTCATTTCGACCCCTCACATCAGGAGCCTGGCCAACCAGATCATAAGATTTAACACAACCAGCAATGTAAGTGAAAGCTCTGTCTCTGGCGTCATTGCTCACATGTGTTTTTCCTCTGCCTGTGGCTGTTCATCGGGTTATCCTGCCTCAGCGCTAATTCACGGGCTTCAGCTCTTTGTGGTTGCTTCATTCATTCATTATGGCTTTCTGCAAATATCTGCTGAGCAACTCCAAGTGTGTGAGTCTAAACTAGAAGCCAAGGATAAAGATGTGGAAAAGACAGGCCTACATTCCAGCAAGGAAAACAACCCTTAAGCAACTAATTAGTGCCCAGTTAGTTATTTAATTACAATTGTAACAGGGCTCCCAGGGAAAAGTTAAGAGGGCTCTGGAGCAGCAGAAGCAGCGACAGGCATAGACAGCAGATCTGGGGCTCTAGAGGTCCTCAGTCAGGAGATGATGCTTCACAGGATGAGCAAGAGCGAGTTCCAGGCAGAAGACAAAGCAGGTGTAAAGGTCCTGAGGTGGGAGGGAGCATGATTTATGTAAGAAACTCAGAGAAGGCAGTGTTATTCAGCTAGCTTCTCAGGGTTGTAATATTAGCAGAAATCTGGCAGCAGAGAGATTATGTCTCCTGTTGGTTCACTATGGATGGTGATGGCGATGCCCCCGTAACCTTTCAACAAGCTTCTGTTGGGTGCCAAGAATGTGCCAGGCATCATTGTATGCCCTCAAGTTTGGAACAAACAGATAAAAGTCCCTGGTTGCATGGGACTTTCATTCTAGCAAATAAGATGATAGATCATAAGCAAGTTAAATATATCCTATATCAGAGTAGTGAGTGTTAAGGTAAAAAAAAAAATGGCAAAGCAAAGATGGGAAGTAGAAAGTGGGAATATGGCTGACATTTTAGATACAGTGTCTAAGAAATCCTCATGGAGAAGAAAATATGTGAGCAAAGACCTCATGGAAATGAAGAAATAGGCACTGTGAGTACCTGGAGGCAGAGTATTCCAGAAAGAGGAAACAGAGAGTGCAAAAGTGCCAAGCAAGGAGCGTGCCAGCCTGATCGAGGAACAGCAAGGTCCTCGGAGCCAGAACAGAGGGACAAGAGGAGTGAGGTCGGAGGAGGTCCAGGCGGTAAGAGGTAGAAGAAGAGGTGTGGTCAGGTCACACGTGGCCTAAAAACTCAGAGCAAGGATGAAGGCTCTTAGTTTAAAAGAGATAAAAAGCCGTTAGAGGATTTTGAGCAGTGGGGTGATGTGATCAGACATACATCCAGGGAGACTATTTAGGAGGGAATGTAATAACTCAGAGAAGAGGGGCAGTGACTAGCGGGGAGACAAGGAAAGGGGCAAAATAGAGGTACACATGATTGCACATAAGATAGGCTTAAGGATGTATTATACAACCTGGGGAGTGGAGTCATTATTTTCTAATAACTGTAAGTGGAAAACAACCTTTAGCATTTGTGTTGAAGTTTTTTAGTTAAATGGAATGATGGTAACTGAGAGCAGAGTGGTAGCTGAGACCTGGTAAGGAGTGGTTGAACTCTGAGGGTGTTTTGAAGGAGACCAACAGAATTTGCTGAGGGATCCAATGGGGGATGAGGAAAGAGGAAACCAGAGATGTTTCCTGAGCTTCTGACTGGAGCCACCAGAAGGATGGTGTTGGCATTAGTATCACCCAGCGAGATCTGGAAGGAAAGTAGAGATCAGAATTCTTTGCTAATTTGTTTATTTTCTGCTCTCTCGCCTACAGCATAAGCAGGAACTTGTCCGAGTTTGTTCACTGATATCTCCTGAGACCCCAGAGTAGACTCACTCCAGTGTATCTGAACAAATGGATCTCCATTTCACCATGGGGGTAAAACAGCTTGCCCAAGGTCTCATAGCAAATATATCACAGAACTCAAATAGTTATACCCCTTCCCCAGTCCAGCACCAGCAAGGACCATTTCTGCAAGGACATCCTTGCTTAGGATCCGTTGAGAATTCATGCAACAGATTTGTCTTTCCCTGTCAGCCAAGCCCTTCTAACCACAACCCTCCCCTCGGCAGAAAGTTAAGTGAAGCTGAAGCCTCTTTCAAGAAGCTGCCACCATTCGGATCCGCCTGGGGGCCCCAGTGCTCCTCAGGCAGAAAGATGGTGTTTCTCTCCAGGGACAGATTCTGGCAAATGGCATGGCATTGGAAGAAATGGAGGTCGCTGCCAAAAACGGCCGGATTTACACACTGAGGGGAGTCCTCATACCTCCCTCCATCGTCCCAATCCTGCCCCATCGATGTGATGAAACAAAGAGAGAGATGAGACTGGTAAGGAAACTAGCAAACTCAATAAGGGGACCCTAAAGAGCCCTCACAGAGGAGCCCATTCCATCCTCATGATTCTGAGGGAACTCACGGGGAGAGTCTCACACGGGAGCCTTGTTCTAAAGGCTTTTCTGTCTTCATGAAGAGGCAGGGGGTCCGAGGTCCTATTTCACTGAACACAAACCAAAGGTCCTGGGGAATTTCCACCCTGACCATTGCTACCCTGTATATTCATTTTCTAAAGCTGCCGTAACAAGTTACCACAAAACAAGTGACTCAAAGTAACAAAACTTTATTCTCTCAACAGTTCTGGAAGCCCAAAGTCCAAAATCAGGGTTTCCTATTTCCATTGCAACTTTTTGGCTCAGCTGGTCTTAATCAGAACAACTGAATGTCGACAAGCTTTTGAACGACCTGGACCAGAGCCACCCCACAACGAGGCGGGAGTCACAGCTGCCCTGGTCTCCCACAGACTTCCCTCCCTGACCTTGAACAACAGCTGTTCAGGGTGGGAGAGCTCTGAACAAATCTAACTGTTGACGCCTATCAAGTCTTTCCTGTAGATTGTTCAAGAGCTTATTCTCCATTTCCCCCCAAAAAAAGAATCAAGATGTGGGCTTGAGCTACCCAAAGAATTTTAGTTAAATAAGAAGAGCTTCCCCACAGCTACCTTAGAATGAAGTCTTCTTTTACTGTTTTATCTGGATTCAAATCACACCAATGTGCTCTGGTTTAGGGTTGTTCTGATCAGATCTATGAAAAGTAGCAGTGAATTCCCTGAAAAGTATTGAGGGCTAGTAAACAGTAGGAATAGCTAGTCCCTTCTACAAATCTTTCAGAACCCATTGCTGCCTTTGGGCATGTATACTTAGATTTAGAGGTTTAATTAATGACTCTCTATACCAGTTAGGCAGAGNTCCCTGAAAAGTATTGAGGGCTAGTAAACAGTAGGAATAGCTAGTCCCTTCTACAAATCTTTCAGAACCCATTGCTGCCTTTGGGCATGTATACTTAGATTTAGAGGTTTAATTAATGACTCTCTATACCAGTTAGGCAGAGAAGGCAATGGCACCCCACTCCAGTACTCTTGCCTGGAAAATCCCATGGACGGAGGAGCCTGGTAGGCTGCAGTCCATGGGGTCGCTAAGAGTTGGATACGACTGAGAGACTTCACTTTCACTTTTCACTTTCCTGCAGTGGAGAAGGAAATGGCAGCCCACTCCAGTGTTCTTACCTGGAGAATCCCAGGGATGGGGGAGCCTGGTGGGCTGCCATCTATGGGGTCGCACAGAGTCGGACGTGACTGAAGTGACTTAGCAGCAGCAGCAGCAGCATACCAGTTAGGATCCCTGCTGGATACAGAATTTATCCCAATGGTTCAAATGAAGAGACTTTAATTAAGAACCTGTGACAGAACACTTTTCACTTTCAAGCATTGGAGAAGGGAATGGCAACCCACTCCAGTGTTCTTGCCTGGAGAATCCCAGGGACAGGGGAGCCTGGTGGGCTGCCGTCTCTGGGGTCACACAGTCGGACACGACTGAAGCAACTTAGCAGCAGTAGCAGCAGCAGACAGAGGGGTGGGCAGGGCTGAGGAAACAAGTGATGCTGGGCCATCCAAGGAGAAGCAGTGGCAGGAAACCAATACAACAGAGAATCAAGGGTGGGTAGGAGTGGGAATCACCTGCAGCCACTGGGAGCAGGGCAAAGGGAAGAAGAGGTGTCCACCAGGAGCTGGAGGGATGGCACTCGAGCAGAGAGGGAGCAAGAAAGAGATACCTTGACCCTGTCTTCCTCCTACCCACCAATATCCTGCTGGCCCCTCAGCCAGACCAATTGGAAACTGGTGAGGAAGCCCAAGGTTGACCTGCAGAAGCAAAGAACCCAGTAGAGAAAGTCAGAGGGGCTTGAGTGTGCAGTCAATGCTAATGCTTCGTTCTTGGAACAGGTGGGCAACTGCAGTGTCCCCTCAGGGGCAGGGGCCTCCCTACATGGCCGAGGGTCAACCAGAAGCCTGAGGCCTGCAGACGGTCTGAACCTGAAAGAGGATGAGGAAGGGGCTCCCCTGAGCAGACCTAATTACTTCTCCCAAACCTCTCTGGCATTGACATCACTCTTCTCTAGGGAGGAGGCAGTAGGGGCAGGGAGAGGGGCCAAGAGCGGGATGCTAGTGGGACCATCTTTCTAAGGGGCATAAGGACACTTAAGGCCAGATGCAGTGGCCTGCTGCTCCTTCTTATAGGGACACCTGCACTGACCCCTGTCCTTCCTTCCAGGGCACCTGTGTGAGTTGTTCCATGGTGTACTGGAGCAAATGTCCTGCCGACTCTGAGCCCACAGTGAGTGTGACAGCTTCAGAGAAACACACGTCACCCCAGCAGCCCCACGGGTGTGATTTCTCACCTTCCCACCTTCCCTCTTAAAAGATAATCATTCCAACTAGGATCATCAAAAGTTGGCTTTTAGGCTGCTCTATCTGGGGGGACGATTGAAAGATAGATCACAGATTTGTGTTTGAGTTCTTGCTCACTTATCCAAGGTAAGTTGCTTCACATTTTTACTCTAATTTTCTTATCTGTAAATAGTAGTAATAATAATAGCAACATCTGCAGCTGAAGCAGGATTCAGTTCAGTTTAGTTCAGTCACTCAGTCATGTCCGACTCTTTGTGACCCCATGAATTGCAGCACGCCAGGCCTCACTGTCCATCACCAACTCCCGGAGTTCACTCAAACTCATGTCCATTGAGTCAGTGATGCCATCCAGCCCTCTCATCCTCTGTCGTCCCCTTCTCCTCCTGCCCCCAATCCCTCCCAACATCAAAGTCTTTT
>SJYV01055119.1:137883-235539 GCA_006410875.1 Neotragus pygmaeus
AGTACTTTGGCCACCTCATGCGAAGAGTTGACTCATTGGAAAAGACTTTGATTGTGGGAGGGATTGGGGGCAGAAGGAGAAGGGGTCGACAGAGGATGAGATGGCTGGATGGCATCACGGACTCAATGAACGTGAGTCTGAGTGAACTCTGAGAGATGGTGATGAACAGAGAGGCCTGGCGTGCTGCGATTCATGGGGTCACAAAGAGTCAGACACGACTGAGTGACTGAACTGAACTGAACTGAACAGCTTTCTTTATAGTCCAACTCTCACATCCATACATGACTACTGGAAAAACCATAGCTTTGACTAGACAGACCTTTGTCATCAAAGTAATGTCTCTGCTTTTGAATATGCTGTCTTGGTTGGTCATAGCTTTTCTTCCAAGGAGCAAACATCTTTTAATATCATGGCTGAAGTCACCATCTGCAGTGATTTTGGAGCCCCCCAAAATAAAATCCGTCATTGTTTCCACTGTTTCCCCAACTATTTGCCATGAAATGATGGGACTAGGTGCCATGATCTTAGTTTTCTGAGTGCTGAATTTTAAGCCAACTTTTTCAGTCTCCTCTTTCACTTTCATCAAGAGACTTTTTAGTTCTTCACTTTCTGCCATAAGGTTGGTGTCATCTGTGTATCTGAGGTTATGGATGGATGTGAGAGTTAGACTATAAAGCTGAGCACCAAAGAATTGATGCTTTTGAACTGTGGTGTTGAAGAAGACTGTTGAGAGTCCCTTGGACTGCAAGGAGATGCATGGGTCAGAGCCCAGAGAGCCCCAAACAGCCCCTCCCAGGCTCCTATGGTCTGTACATGGCTAGATATCCTGACAGCCAAAGAGAGGGTTGAGTACTTCTTCCTCAGTGACTTCAGAATTCTTCCAAACATCTAAGATTTTAGGATTTTACTGACTGTGGAGGTTTTCATTGATTTCTTCTTGAGTAAGAGCCTAAGATGAGGAGTACCTCAATACTGGTTTCTATCGAACATAAAATTTGAGCCATGGATTAAATGCTCAGGATGAAAGTTGAGATCAGCACTTTTGTCCCATTTCACAGATTAGGCAGCATGAGGCCCAGGAGGCAGTATGACTTGCCTCTGAGATCCTAAAGTTAATAGGTAATAAGACCCATTCTCTCGACCTACCGCTTACCAGCAGTGTTCCTTAGAAAGAAGATTTAACCTGTCCAGGCCTCAGTTTCCTTGTCTATAAAAAAAAGGGATGAGAAATATCCACACAGAGTTAAAGAATGATGATCTCCTATGGGCAGTGTGTCTGGCCCTAGGAGGTTCTCAATAGACGGTAGTTCTCAAACATTCTGAGTGGGTGTCAGAGGTTAGAGAATGGTAGGAAATCTGCCCCTATGTTTTGTTTGGTAGATCTTTGTACAAACTAGGGTGGAAATCTCTAATAGCTCCAGAATTTCTGTATAGAAGGCGGTTTTGTGTGTATGTGCTAAGCTGCTTCAGTCATGTCTGACTCTTTGAAACCCTGTGGACAGTAGCCCTCCAGGCTCCTTTGTCCAAGAAGAGGTTAGAGATGGTTATTAATTGAAAGGGAGGCTAAACCACACCTGTGATGTACAGGAACATGTTCCCTGATCGATCAGCAATGTCTGCCAGGACACGAGAGGGGATAAAATGTACCTATGCCCCAGGTCATCATGCAAACCCTGGCCTGTATCCTCCCAACAAGGAAACAGAGGCCTAACAGGTGACTGAGTTCTGCCTGGACCCGTGTGAGCCGTGTGCTTTAGTGCTCTATCCTGGCATCGATGGTAAACTAAAGGAAATAGATTGTCTAGTGTATAGAGAAGCCAAGTGATGCCCAGATGACCTCAAAATGCAGACTGCGGTGCTTTTTCTTCTTGACTTTCTTTCAGGCACTCTTTGTTCACAAGTGTGTATATCTTGGCCAAATCAGAAGGCTGAAGAATGGATGTGCCAGATACTGTAATGCCACCGTGAAGGTGAGGCGTGTGTGTGTGGCCGGGGACCTCATCCAGGCCACCAAGGCCCATACAGAAGCCAGCAGGCTGGGCAGTTCTTAGGCCCCAGGCAGGGTCTGTGGATCAAAGGTTGCCAGAGGGAGCTTGACCACATTTTCCTGCAAAGGAAGCTTGGAGCAGTCTCCATGTGGTGGCCAAGTCACCTCTTCCCACAGTTCACCATGGTTCCTAAGGCTCTTAATACAGAGCCCACACTCAGCAGTGCCCCGGCAAGTCTCTCACCCTCGTTCCCACCTCAGCAGGTGCGCCTTTGCTATTTCCTCCCTCAGAATGCTCTTCCAGGTTTTCTCGGGGCTGACTCATCTCTCAAGTCTCCATTCCGCCATCGCTTCCTCTGTCACCGCCCAGTCCACAGTGGCCCCCCAGTGGCCCCACACCGCTGTCCCCAGCCACCACTTGATAACAGCACTTCATTTTCCCAGCACATACCACTCTCTGAAATCCTCTTTTTTGGTTTTTAATTTGTTACTTTTGTCTTCCCTGACTAGCTGGAACACAGGCTTCATGAGCACAAGCCTGTGTCTCTCTTGCCCATACAGTGCCAGAGCCGGGCAGGCAGCCAGGGGCAGCCCTCAGGAGGTTCACGGTGAACAGATGGTTGAGCACAAGCCACGCTGTCATCCACCCAAGAAAAAGGCATTCTCCTGGGAAGGGAGGGGGGCCGATACTGTTTGTGATTGTAATAGAAATGAAAATGAATAAGATTAGTTTCCTTTGAGGAACTGGCACTCTGCTTGGGATTCCAAAAGGCAACATGCATTTTGTTTTTCAGATTCCAAAATGCTGCAAAGGCTTCTACGGGCCAGACTGCAACCAGTGCCCAGGAGGCTTCTCGAATCCGTGCTCCGGGAATGGGCAGGTGATAAGGGCTGAGGCTTACTTTTTCACAAAGGCTGAAGTTGACCTGTGTTGTTATTCAGTTGCTCATGGAACTCTTGCAACCCCATGGACTGCAGCATGCCAGGCTTCCCTGTCCTTCACTATCTCCTGAAGTTTGCTCAAACTTATGCCCATTGAATCTGTGATGCCATCCAACCATCTCATCCTCTGTCGTCCCCTTCTCCTCCTGCCCTCAATCTTTCCTAGCATCCGAGTCTTTTCTAATGAGTTGGCTCTTTGCATCAGGTGGCCAAAGTATTGGAGCTTCAGCTTCACTATCAATCCTGAAAATATTCAGGGTTGATTTTCTTTAGGATTAATGGGTTTCACCTCCTTGCAGTCTAAGGGACTCTCAAGAGTCTTTTCCAAAACCACAGTCCAAAAACATCAATTCTTTGGCACTCAGCTTTCTTTATGGTCCAACTCTCACATCCATACATGATTACTGGAAACACCATAGCTTTGACTAGACAGACCTTTGCTGGCAAATTAGTGTTTCTGACCTGTGTTAAGTTAAAAAAAAAAAAAAAAGAATTCTTAAAACCATTAAACCAAGAAATGATTCAATGCCAGTCACGGTTCCCAGGGAACAAAAGAAACAGATCAGTTGCNGTTTTCTGAGTGCTGAATTTTAAGCCAACTTTTTCAGTCTCCTCTTTCACTTTCATCAAGAGGCTTTTTAGTTCTTCACTTTCTGCCATAAGGTTGGTGTCATCTGTGTATCTGAGGTTATGGATGGATGTGAGAGTTAGACTATAAAGCTGAGCACCAAAGAATTGATGCTTTTGAACTGTGGTGTTGAAGAAGACTGTTGAGAGTCCCTTGGACTGCAAGGAGATGCATGGGTCAGAGCCCAGAGAGCCCCAAACAGCCCCTCCCAGGCTCCTATGGTCTGTACATGGCTAGATATCCTGACAGCCAAAGAGAGGGTTGAGTACTTCTTCCTCAGTGACTTCAGAATTCTTCCAAACATCTAAGATTTTAGGATTTTACTGACTGTGGAGGTTTTCATTGATTTCTTCTTGAGTAAGAGCCTAAGATGAGGAGTACCTCAATACTGGTTTCTATCGAACATAAAATTTGAGCCATGGATTAAATGCTCAGGATGAAAGTTGAGATCAGCACTTTTGTCCCATTTCACAGATTAGGCAGCATGAGGCCCAGGAGGCAGTATGACTTGCCTCTGAGATCCTAAAGTTAATAGGTAATAAGACCCATTCTCTCGACCTACCGCTTACCAGCAGTGTTCCTTAGAAAGAAGATTTAACCTGTCCAGGCCTCAGTTTCCTTGTCTATAAAAAAAAGGGATGAGAAATATCCACACAGAGTTAAAGAATGATGATCTCCTATGGGCAGTGTGTCTGGCCCTAGGAGGTTCTCAATAGACGGTAGTTCTCAAACATTCTGAGTGGGTGTCAGAGGTTAGAGAATGGTAGGAAATCTGCCCCTATGTTTTGTTTGGTAGATCTTTGTACAAACTAGGGTGGAAATCTCTAATAGCTCCAGAATTTCTGTATAGAAGGCGGTTTTGTGTGTATGTGCTAAGCTGCTTCAGTCATGTCTGACTCTTTGAAACCCTGTGGACAGTAGCCCTCCAGGCTCCTTTGTCCAAGAAGAGGTTAGAGATGGTTATTAATTGAAAGGGAGGCTAAACCACACCTGTGATGTACAGGAACATGTTCCCTGATCGATCAGCAATGTCTGCCAGGACACGAGAGGGGATAAAATGTACCTATGCCCCAGGTCATCATGCAAACCCTGGCCTGTATCCTCCCAACAAGGAAACAGAGGCCTAACAGGTGACTGAGTTCTGCCTGGACCCGTGTGAGCCGTGTGCTTTAGTGCTCTATCCTGGCATCGATGGTAAACTAAAGGAAATAGATTGTCTAGTGTATAGAGAAGCCAAGTGATGCCCAGATGACCTCAAAATGCAGACTGCGGTGCTTTTTCTTCTTGACTTTCTTTCAGGCACTCTTTGTTCACAAGTGTGTATATCTTGGCCAAATCAGAAGGCTGAAGAATGGATGTGCCAGATACTGTAATGCCACCGTGAAGGTGAGGCGTGTGTGTGTGGCCGGGGACCTCATCCAGGCCACCAAGGCCCATACAGAAGCCAGCAGGCTGGGCAGTTCTTAGGCCCCAGGCAGGGTCTGTGGATCAAAGGTTGCCAGAGGGAGCTTGACCACATTTTCCTGCAAAGGAAGCTTGGAGCAGTCTCCATGTGGTGGCCAAGTCACCTCTTCCCACAGTTCACCATGGTTCCTAAGGCTCTTAATACAGAGCCCACACTCAGCAGTGCCCCGGCAAGTCTCTCACCCTCGTTCCCACCTCAGCAGGTGCGCCTTTGCTATTTCCTCCCTCAGAATGCTCTTCCAGGTTTTCTCGGGGCTGACTCATCTCTCAAGTCTCCATTCCGCCATCGCTTCCTCTGTCACCGCCCAGTCCACAGTGGCCCCCCAGTGGCCCCACACCGCTGTCCCCAGCCACCACTTGATAACAGCACTTCATTTTCCCAGCACATACCACTCTCTGAAATCCTCTTTTTTGGTTTTTAATTTGTTACTTTTGTCTTCCCTGACTAGCTGGAACACAGGCTTCATGAGCACAAGCCTGTGTCTCTCTTGCCCATACAGTGCCAGAGCCGGGCAGGCAGCCAGGGGCAGCCCTCAGGAGGTTCACGGTGAACAGATGGTTGAGCACAAGCCACGCTGTCATCCACCCAAGAAAAAGGCATTCTCCTGGGAAGGGAGGGGGGCCGATACTGTTTGTGATTGTAATAGAAATGAAAATGAATAAGATTAGTTTCCTTTGAGGAACTGGCACTCTGCTTGGGATTCCAAAAGGCAACATGCATTTTGTTTTTCAGATTCCAAAATGCTGCAAAGGCTTCTACGGGCCAGACTGCAACCAGTGCCCAGGAGGCTTCTCGAATCCGTGCTCCGGGAATGGGCAGGTGATAAGGGCTGAGGCTTACTTTTTCACAAAGGCTGAAGTTGACCTGTGTTGTTATTCAGTTGCTCATGGAACTCTTGCAACCCCATGGACTGCAGCATGCCAGGCTTCCCTGTCCTTCACTATCTCCTGAAGTTTGCTCAAACTTATGCCCATTGAATCTGTGATGCCATCCAACCATCTCATCCTCTGTCGTCCCCTTCTCCTCCTGCCCTCAATCTTTCCTAGCATCCGAGTCTTTTCTAATGAGTTGGCTCTTTGCATCAGGTGGCCAAAGTATTGGAGCTTCAGCTTCACTATCAATCCTGAAAATATTCAGGGTTGATTTTCTTTAGGATTAATGGGTTTCACCTCCTTGCAGTCTAAGGGACTCTCAAGAGTCTTTTCCAAAACCACAGTCCAAAAACATCAATTCTTTGGCACTCAGCTTTCTTTATGGTCCAACTCTCACATCCATACATGATTACTGGAAACACCATAGCTTTGACTAGACAGACCTTTGCTGGCAAATTAGTGTTTCTGACCTGTGTTAAGTTAAAAAAAAAAAAAAAAAAAGAATTCTTAAAACCATTAAACCAAGAAATGATTCAATGCCAGTCACGGTTCCCAGGGAACAAAAGAAACAGATCAGTTGCTGAAAGAACAGAAGATGTCTACAGGAGAAGGAATCTTTCCTGGGGGAGTGGCAGGGGGCGGGGTGTCCAGCAAGGTCCCTTCTGGCCTGCTTTCCTACTGCTGAGGGCATGACCTTGAACAACTCAGCAAGGCTTTCTGGACCCTACTTTCCTCCTGTGGGAGATAGCATTGTTGGCCTGTATTGATGTTCCAAGATTTTTTAGGACCAAAATTCTATTATTCTTTAAAAAAGAAAGAAAGAAAGAAACTGCTCAGTGAATGCTTTTTTAGCCCATCTGCAAAACCTGGCTTAATGAAGTGTAAGAGCCAAAACTTGACTCATCTAGCAGGGCCTGGCCAGGGCTGAACAAACAAAGGTAAAAGCGGCTGTGGTTCGTTTGGGGAAATTATGGATCTGCACATATAAGAAATCCGTGTCAAAAATATGCCTCTTTCAAGGGGAAGGAAAAACTGCCTGACCACCAAGGGGGACGCCACACAGGCGAGGGTAATAGGGCGAAGCTGCTATGAATTAACCTCTGTAGCTGGGAGATCTGTTTGGGGCCACAAGCCCTATTGTGATGCATGTCAGTCAATACAAATCTAACCTTGAAATTGCTGGAGAGCTAGGGGGCAGAGTGCTCATACTGAAGGGACAAACACTGCCATGAGGAGTCACATAGCTGAGCACGTGAGAATCTGCAGAGAAAGGATGGCCTTCATTCTGAAGGTTGGAGGTTTATAAGCATTGTGTAGAGGTTCCAGTTGCAACCGGCCCCCCCTCAAATGACTTCCTGTAAAATTCTGAGTCCTGGCTCTGGATTCCTATATGTCACTCTCTTCGCTTTGTACCTAATACCCACGGCTCCACTTTCCACAAGGGCTCCCAGGGAGTCATTTCAAGCAGAATCTGAGTCAAAGAAGCAGGTCAGGAAGCAAAAGCATCCGGACTCCTGGCCAGGGGCAGGGGTGGGGGCTGTGCTGTCCTGACGGCCAGGGGCCCTGTCTTTGTTCCCAGTGCGCCGACGGCCTTGATGGCAACGGGACGTGTGTTTGCCAGGATGGCTTCCGAGGCTCCCAGTGCCAGTTCTGTTCAGACCCCAGTAAATATGGACCTCGATGTGACCAAAGTAAGTGTCATTTCCAGAGCTGCCTTCCGCTCCTCAGCCAGGGTCCCCACACTCTGCGGTGCAGTCCTGGTAGGGGGTGCCCCTTGGCATGGTGGGTGCCCCTTGGCATGGTGGGTTCCCCATCACAGGGCATTTCTTAAGCCCTTGGGTCCCAAATGCTAGCATGTGCCAGGTTGCTGAGCCCCCTCACAGAGCTCTGCGATAGAAGGCCTGAGTGGTACCCTGGGGATTTGCATCTCTCAACAAGTGCCCTGGGATATCAGCACCACTGACCCAAGACCGCCTTTAAAAACCAGTCAGGTAGGGTTTCCCATGGACCTGAGCTGATGACGGACTTCTTATCAGCACATAGCCTCCCCACCTTTCAAGCAGTCGTCTTCCAGCAGCTCCTCCCTTTGCTAACTGTGTGGCCTTGGGTTAGTTAGGCCTCAGATTCCTCATCTATAAAATGAGAGTCATATTGGTAACTAATAAGGCTAGTACAAGTTATAAATGGAAAACACTTGCCCAAGAACAATGCCTCACACCTAGAATGCACTACCAATATTATTATCTATTATTGTTATTATTACCGATTATTGTTGGCACTGTTGCTGTTATGCTAAGTTCAGTGACATAAATGTCAGGAAATTCATAGAACATGTAGAAAGTTCTACAATACTAGGTATTGAAAAATATACAGCTATATAATCTTAGAAAATACATTGTTCTTAAAAATAATACAATGTGAATATATAAGTATATAAATTAAAATATACATCTCTGTGTATCAAAACTAAGATTAGAACTCACTGGGGGGAAAAATGGCTTCCTTGGTGGCTCAGTGGGTAAAGAATCTGCCAGCAATGCAGGAGACCTGGGTACGATCCCCGGATCAGGAAGATCCCCTGGAGAAGGAAATGGCAACCCACTCCAGTAATCTTGCCTGGAAAATCCCATGGACAGAGAAACCTGGCAGGCTATATACTCCATGGGGTCAGAAGAGTCGGACACAACTTAGTGACTAAACCACCACCACCAAACTGAGATCAGAACTTGATGGGGGATAAAAATGAATAAATCAGAGCTTGCTGTGGAGTCAGACCAACATGAAGTTAAAGCTCCATTCTGAAACTTACTGGCTCTATGACCTTAGAGGGAATTCAGTCCAGTGGTTAGGACTCCATGGTTTCACTGCTGAGGGCATAGGTTCTATCCCTAGTCAGAGAATTAAGTTCCCACCAGCCATGTGGCACAGTAAAAAATAAATAAAAAAATAAAATCTGAGACCTTAGAAAAAGTCTCTCATTGAAGCTCAGTTTCCCCATTTATAAAATGAAGACAATACTGTACCCACTTCCTAGGTGGCTGATTAAGTTGGATCATAATTGAGGACTTTAGCCCAGAGCACGTACTTAGCAAATAATCAGTAAATGAAGCCAGTCCTACTACTAACACTGCTAACTCCACTCACGTGTTACAAAACACACAGCCCCTCTCCTCTCTTAGCGTATCTGATTTTCACAGCTACCCCTCAAGAGGGATGGGACACCGGAGCCCAGCAGAGTCAGGGCTGCCGGTCCTAGGCCAATGCTCTTTTTGCCAAATAAGATTTCTGAGGGGAAAGAAAACAGGAGCTTATTCCAAAGCCTGTTGATAGAGGCATTTTTATGAGGCTAGCAGGCAGGATGCTAAGGCTGGGAAAGGACTGGTAGGCTTCCTGCTCCAAAGCCTCTCGTCCGGGTTCTTGACTGCCCACCATCTCACACTGGGGAGCTTCCTCTTCTTTCTGGGATCTTGTTCCTTGCTAACTAAGCCCTGGCTTTCATAAAATTTGTGGAAAGTCTTTTTTGTTTTAAATCTCTTCCAGCCCCTACTCACTATGTTCCTTTTTCCTGGATGCTGGCTCCAATCCCCCACACTAATTCCTCTCCCCGCAGTCCCTTCTGGGGAAAAACCACAGATTCCTTCATTTCTGATCATATTCAAACCCCCAAATCCTTGCCACCTGCCTTTGAGAATCCCTAGAGTGTGAGCCTGACTCTGATAAGCTGGCTCACATTGCAGCAATTTTTAAATATTTGTAATCAAAAGCAACGTTAGCAGCTAAAGTTTAAGATGAAAACAGGCAGGTGGAAATGCCAGCCGATTTACTGATCTACTGTTAGTGACTCGTGGTCACTAACTGAAATGGAATTTGAAAGTCTGAGTTCAAGTCCCTGAATGGGAACTTACCAGCAAGTTAGGTAAATTAGACAATCACCTCTCTGGGCCCCAACTTCCTCATCTTGAACATGAGAATGGTAAAAGTACCTACCTCTTGAAGCTGGTGACTATGAATGAGAGTGGTTTAGTCACTAAGTCACATCTAACTCTCTTTGTGACCTCGTGAACTGTAGCCCACCAGTCTTCTCTGTCCATGTGATTTCCCAGGTAAGAATACTGGAGTAGGTTGCCATTTCCTTCTCCACGAGATCTTCCTGACCCAGGGATCAAACCCAGCTCTCCTGCATTGCAGGCAATTCTTTTACTGCCTGAACCACCAGGGAAACACCGTAATTGAGCTGGCCCAATGCCTAGAACAAGGTCAGTGTGCAAATACTGGCCATGAGTGAGTGTTGGTCTGCTATGATAGAGAGTGAAGAACAAATATATAAGCTGCACATCAGAGGCTGTGCTGGCGGGAGAAATCACCTCTGTTTATTCCAGTACATCTTAAGGAGAAGGCAGAAAATGTCAGACTAAATTCTCCAACAGGAAGTAGGTGAAAATTGAGCTCCTTGGTCTCTTTCATTCATCACAACCCACCCTCCCACTGTACCGCACACACAGACATACACAGCAGTACAGAGCTCGAGCTCTTCTCTCTGAAAGCTGTCCTGGCACAGGAACAAAGATGCTCCCAGAGTCTTCCCAGGCTCAGCCACCAGGTCTGTCCTGAGAGCAGTGAGGAGATGGGGGCTGAGGATGGGGGACTTCCTCTGTGACCCACGTGCCCGTTGCTAAGCTTGTCCCCAAGCCCTGAATGGCCCTTTTCCTTCTCCTTCAGCATGTCCGTGCATTTTCGGAACGTGTGATAACAGGATTGACAGCGACGGCGCCTGCCTTCCGGGAAGCTGCAGGAACGGCTCTGCGGGGAGATTCTGCCACAAGCAGACCTCAGTCTGCGGGCCCTACATGCAGTTCTGTCACATCCATGCCACCTGTGAATACAGTGATGGGACGGCAAGGTGGGCCCAGGGCAGGCGTGCTACCCTGTTACCTGCAGACAGACACAGCCCATATCTAGCCTCTCCGTAAACCAAGGCCTGTTCTCCCCCGCTGCCAGCACAGCCTGAGTGGAGAAAACCTCAGACTGAGCTAGGTTCAAACTGTAGCCCTTCCTACTTTCGAAACTTAACCAGCTGTGTGACCTTGGGCAGTTATCTAACCTCTCTGAGCCTCACTTTCTTCCTCAGTACAATAAGGGGGATGTTGCATACCTGGCAGGGCAGTTGTGGAGGTTAGAACAACTGAGTGCCAAAGCACCCAGCACCAGGGCTAGTACATCAGAGGTCTTCAGTCACGGAAGCTGCAATGATTACCATCACTCATGTGAAAGAAATGAAGATTAACCCACCAGCTTTCCAACCCCTTAAAATCTCTTTTACTTCCTAAGATCATTAATAACAACTCCCATATTAAAGACATCTTACAGGAAAACTGGGTCTTTGGGTCACCAGTTGATGTCTTAGTGTTGTCTAACATATACAACAGGCTGGTGTTGGTTGCAGGGGGGGGGTGGGGGGATTCAGAGAAAATATTCCTCTCTGGGAATATATGGTTCAAAAACAGCATCTACACAAAAAATTTCCTGGAAAATGCAGACCTGAGGAATTCTTGGCCTTATTGTTGCAGCAGTTTTCTTAATTTGGGCTTCCCTTGTTGCTCAGCTGGTAAAGAATCTGCATGCAGTTCAGGACACCTGGGTTCAATCCCTGGGTTGGGAAGATCCCCTGGAGAAGGAAAAGGCTACCCACTCCAGTATTCTGGCCTGGAGAATTCCATGGACTGTATAGTCCATCAGGTCACAGAATCAGACACTGTGCGACTTTCACTTTTCTTAATTTGGAGTTACCTAGTTAAGGGCATCCATCCCTGTTTATGGCCACCCTCCCCCACCAGTCTGCAGCCGGCAGAGGGGAGAGACTGACTCTGCCATGGTGGTACAATAGAAATGCATCTTCCTAAGGGGTTATATGGACTTCCCTATGGCTCAGACAGTAAAGGATCTGCCTGCAATTCAGGAGACCTGGGTTCGATCTCTGGTTGGAAAGATCCTCTGGAGAAGAGAATGGCCATCCACTCCAGTATTCTTGCCTGGAGAATCCCATGGACAGAGGAGCCTGGCAGGCTACAGTGCATAGGGTCGCAAAGAGTCGGACGCTATGGAGCAACTAATATTTTCACTTTCACACATAGCTTTATAAAGAAGATGTTAAACCCATTTTCCAGATAAGGAAACAGGCTCCCAAAGGTTAAGGACTCACCCAGGGTCCCACAACCGCTAAAAGGCAGGGCCTGGATTCCCAGCCAGGTGTGTCTGACCACAGAGCCAGGAGGGGCCATGACCACCATGCCATTTGCTCCCCTCATAAGGGCAAAGCGTCAGGGCGCTCAGCCATGAGCCCGTCCACCTCTAGCTAGCTGGACTTTTGGGAGTGGGGTGGGGACAGTTGGTACTCATATTTCTGGGGCTGACTGCGTGCTCACTCTTCTTTGCAGCTGTGTGTGCAAACCAGGATACGAAGGAGATGGAAGCTTCTGTGTGGAGATGGACCCTTGTTCAGGACCAGCCCCGGGGGGCTGCAGCCGCTATGTGAGTGTTGCTCTGTATCTCCAGGCTGCCGGGTATTTTAGGAAATCCTGAAGGAAGGCAGTGTTGAATGACTTCGTGGCATGAGGCATATTTGCTTGAACCCTGCGTGTTAAAGATGGTGCCAGGTGCTTTCTGTGGCCCTCCACTTCTGAAATCCACATGTGCTGGGGGTCCAGGACCCTTCCCTACAGCTTAATAACTGCTGTCCCTGCTGCTTCTCTACAGCCACAGCCAGAGTGGATCAGATCCTGTTTCCCCACATGCTGAAACCCCTTCGGGAACTTCCCCTGGCTCTGATGGTGAAATCAGATGCAGGTGTCTTGCCCAACCCTCCAGACTGCCTTTGGACAAGCCCCACCCACTCAGCCTCATCTGCATAGCTCTCCTTGCTCTTCTGACTCTGTCCTTCAGCCTCCTGGTGTGGTCACCCTGAAAGGCCTGGAACTCATACAGATAGGAGGTTGGGTTAAAACATCCTCTATACCTGGATTTATGCCTCTGCATGGCTCTGTGACCTTGGGCAAGTCACTTAGCTCCTCTGAGCCTCAGTTCCCTTATCTGTAGTTAGAGATAATCACAGTACCTTTCTCAAGATGAAGGCTTACACCTGCCAAACATTCAGAACCGTCCCTGACTCAATTAGTGGCAGTGATGTTGGCAACGCTGGCCAATAGCTGGTCAGCAACAAGCCAATTTGTTCTTTAAATCATCTTAGCTTTTCCATCGATCTCAATGCAAGTGTGTATTTTAATCATTTCCTTTGTACTCTATGAAAATATATACCTCTTCAGGGGACCTCTGGAAATAATTCTTTTGCACTTACAATCATGTGGCTGGCCTGGCGTTTCAGAGGCTTTGTTGCTGCTTTTCCTCTTGTAGGCAGAATGCATCAGAACTGGCAGGGGGACCCACACCTGCGTATGCCGTCAGGGATGGACCGGGGATGGAAGAGATTGCTCAGAGATCAACCCCTGCTTGCTGCCCAGTGCTGGCGGCTGCCACCACAATGCAACCTGCTTGTACGTAGGCCCCGGGCAGGTAGGTGTGATGAGGTGGAGGGCAAAGAGGAAACACGATTCCTACAGTGGATTTTCTTTTTTTCTCTAAACACAGAAGTACTCCAGCTAGAACTTACTGCAGCTCTTTAATCATTTTTAACAGTGGGAAGGAGTTAATTGTCACAACAAACTTGTGACTAGGTACTATATTTTCTTTTACCTTTTGATCCCATTCACCCACACCCCACCTCTGGCAGTCACCAATCTGTTCTCCATATCTATGAGCTTGGTTTTGTTTGTTTTTTAGATTCCACATATACATGAGATCATATGTTGTTTGTCTTTTTCTCACCTGTTTCACTTAGCATAAGGCCCTCAAGTTCCATCCATGATGTTACAAATGGCAAGTACTATTACTTTGTCCGAATAGTACTCTAACGTATACATACGCTACATATTCTTTATCCATTCATCTGCTGATGGTCAGTTTGGTTGCTTCCATGTCTTGGCTATTGTGAATAATGCTGCAGTGAACATGGGGGTGCATATATCCTATCAAGATAGTGTTTTCATATTTTTCAGACAAATATCCAGAAGTGGAATTGCTGCAACATATGGTAGTTTTGTTTTTCACTTTTTTGAGGAAATTCCATACTATTTTCCAAAGTGGCGGCACCAATCTGCATTCATACCAACAGTGCACAAGGATTCCTTTTCTTCACATCCTCGCCAGCACTTTATTATTTCTTGTCTTTTTGATGATAGCCTTTCTTACAGATATGAGATGAGATACCTCATTGTGGTTTCAATTCACATTTCTCTGATTATCAGTGATGCCGAGCATCTTTTCATGTACTTATTGGTTATCTATATGTCATCTTTGGCAAAATGTCCATTCAGATCATTTACCCATTTTTTTTAATTGGGTTGGTTTTTTGGGTTTTTTTGTTGTTGGTTTTGGTTTTTTTTTTTGCTGTTGAGTTATATGAGGTCTTCATATATATATATATTTTTTTTTTTTAACTTTTGTACTTTTTTTTTCAACCCCAAGTATCCTGCATCCTGCATCTAACATAGACCAGAGCCTCATTTCTTATTAACCCCTAATTAGATTATGATTTGTAACTATTTTCTCCCATCCCATAAGTTTCCTTTTCATTTTATTGTTGCTTTCCTTTGCTATACAGAAGCTTTTTCATTTGATGTAATCCCACTTGCTTTTTTTTTTTGCTTTTTGCTACCATACAGGTACTATTACATTAAAAGGAGACTGAGGCATGGAGAAGTTACATACTTTGCTCATGTTACACAAAAACCAAACTGTGGTGTGAAATTCACACCCAGATAGTCTGACTCCAGAACTTCTCCCTTGATCACCACCCTTGATCACACTCTGTATTTCTCTATAACATTCTACAGTTTGTTGATCACTTTCACTTAACCTCATTTAAGGGACACTGAGGCAGAATGAGCTACTTCTTAGGAATTAATTTCGCTCCAAGGGAGGTGATGACAATTGTATCATGCTTGTAGCCATGAAGAAGTCCTAATTATAAAAGAACTCACTGCATTCTTATCTCTTGCCAAGCATTTGGCCAATTCCATTCGTTTTGGACTCACCAGAGTTGCCACATTGCACTCGTGGAAGAAAAACTATTTCTTGGTATCAGTATTAGTTTGCTAAGACTGCTGTCACAAAATATTGCTAACTGGATGTCATAGAGCAACAGCATTGTATTGTCTCACAGTATGGGAGACTCAAGGTCCAAGATCATGGTGTCAGCAGGTTTGGTTCCCTTTAAGGGCCGTGATGATGAATCCATTCCATGCCTCTTGGTGTTCCTTGGCCGACACATGTATCACCCTGATCTCTGCCTTCATGTTCACATGACTTTCTCCCTCTGTGCTTGCCTATGTACAAATCTCCCCTTTCTGTAATGACACCAGTCATGCTGGATTAGGGACCCACCTTGCTCCAGTGTGACCTCATCTTAACTAATTCATATTGACAATCCTTTTTCCAATAAGGTTACATTCTGAGATGCTAGGAGTCAGAACTTCTACATAAGAGTGAGGAGGGCTGGGGAGGGACACAATTCAACCTGTAATAGTATCTGTTCCCTTCTGCTCTACCGTCCTTTCTGAAAACAAATATGAAAAACTTCTAATGGGAGTGATGGAGGAAGAGAAAGGACTTTTTATGGTGTAACATAAAAAATAAAATAGGCTGTATCTAGGATTGCCCTCAGTAATGTTACTAGTTGCCTTGCAATCTTGTAGATGTTCCAAATAGGCAAAAGTCCTAATTACCATGAATGTTTATTTTAAAAGACAGACCATGTTGGGGTCAATATATTAGTCTTGGGAGTGCAGGAAGGTGCTACCCGAAGATTAATGCCCTAACTTGTAAAGTTGTATAGATGAGCATATATTTACATATATAAATGAGCATATATTTACATATAAGATACCCAATTTACCTTATAAAGCATACACAGCAAATAATACTTAAACCCTTAAAGATGAAAACTCATAAATAAAGGTTCTGTTCATTTCTTCCCACAACTTACTGGGTCATCTTGTATCACCTCTAAATGTAATCACTCTCTAGACCAGTCCCTCGGTAAGCCTGCTCCAATCAAAAGCTCCTGCTTTCCCACCTCCGTTCTTTTTTCTCTAACATGTGACCTCAGTGTACATAGGCTCTCATCCCACCCTCTCTTAAGGTCCATCCACGCCACACTTCCCAGAAGAATCTTCCCAGCTCATCCCCCCCTCCTCTGAAGAGCTGTGGTCTTCATCACAGAAGCATCTCATGTGCCACTTCATCCATTAAGACTTACAGCATCTCTTGTTTCCCAGTGTTTGTTAAAGGTTGGATTCTTCTTGCTTACTTGGTATGCTTTGTCTTCCTCTCTTCAGTGAAAGCAGCCTCAAGGCTCATTGCTGGCTCCGTGATGGTCACTCAGTACCTCTGCTTGTTGAAATGATTACTTCTGTTTAAATTAAGTTTTTTAACTTCAAAATAATGTTGGAAGACAATTGGGGAAAATAAAAGTGAAGAGAAAAATTAACACCATTCACAGTGTACCCACAGTCACCATTTGTTGTGCCGATGTATTTTTTCCTTCTGGTCTTTTTAATGCAGAGGTTTTTATTTTCCTCTTCATTGTTGCAATCCATTACATTTTTGTTTGGTTCCTGTTCTGTACTTAGCACAGACATCTCCACATTTTGTCATACAACCCATCACTATCATCTTAAATAACTGCATGATTGGGCTGCTGCTTCCTTGTAGTTTGTATGCTACACAAAGTATCCAGCCTATGGGGCAACCCGGGGCTGAAACCCAGCCTGCACCCTGCTCACCAAGGTGTGGACCCAAACCTTCCCAGAAGAAGGGGGACTTTTTTTTTTTTTGCATGATGAAACTGTCTACCTGCTGAGTCACTTGCCATGTGTTGTTCACATAGAGATGGTACCTTCCTTACTCAGATCTGCCTGCTCAGAGGGGATGACTGTTCAAAATGACACAGTGTGACTTATGGGCTAGCAGTGCCCTTGTGCATGGATTTCCACCAAGTGGATGCCTCATAACTTACTTCATCTTTCCCTCTTAGGTGAAGGGGCCAATTTTTTCAGGGGAATGTTCTTTAGGGTCTCTCTGAGACAAATCTCCATATGGTCCCTCTAGGGCAAGGAATTCAAAAAGGAAGCAACGACCAGCTAGAACCTACTGTATAGCACAGGGAGCACTGCTCAGTGATTCGGGGCGGCCTGGATGGGAAGGGAGTTTGGGGGAGAATGGATACATTTGTCCCTGCGGCTGAGCCCCTTTGTTGTCCACCTGAAACTATCACATTGTTAATCAGCTCTACTCCAATACAAAATTTAAAGTTTTAAAACATTTTTAAAGATTTTTTAAAAAGGAAAGTAACAAGGAGCTTTAGACTGGGAAATGTAACATAGAATGCAGAGACCAATAGCTCTGGAGTCAGAAGTGTAACAAAGACATTACTGGTATTCTCTAAAAGGGCCAAACAGCCATGGTTTCCATAGTTCATTTCTTGGTGCTGTGAGAGGACAAGGTATGAACGTCTGTTGTTTTCAATAATCTCTTTTACTTTGCTCTTGGAATTACAGAATGAGTGTGAGTGCAAGAAAGGATTTCGAGGCAATGGGATTGACTGTGAACCACTAACATCATGCTTAGGACAAACTGAGAAATGCCACCCACTGGTGAGTTACTTGATTTTTCTCCTTAGTACTTTAAAACAATTACTTGAGAAAGAAAGAAGTTTGGGTTATTTTTTACCTGGGCCCAGTAATGAACAAAATCTCTCTTACTCCCAAAGGGAGCCCCTAAGCAGAATGTGAGTAATTATTGCGAATTTCTCTCCATTCCAAAGCATGGAAAAATCAACACACCATTGCCAGAAAAGATTCCCAGCTAAATCTGAATTTCAAATAAATGACAATCCTTCAGGACAAGCATGACACGAATATTATATAGGATAGATCTAAACAAAAAATTATTCATGACTTATCTAAAATTCGTTCTTGGTATTTTTATTTGCTAAATCTGGCCATTCTCAATCAACAGAATAGTTGAAAGGGTAACTAGATTCCCATTTTGAATGTCACAACAGAGTTTGACATAATTCTCCAAATTACTGGAGAAAATGCCCATTCAAGGACAGGTTGAGCCTTGTGTCTAAATTAGGGAAAAGCAGGCCCAGATGTTAGAGCTGGTCATGTTCGTGTTCACTAAGCACCCAGCATCAGAACCGATGAAAACAGTCACAATGCTTTTGGTTGCAAATAACAGAAGCCACAAAAATCAACTGAAGCAAAAGAGGGATTTGTTGGACATATGCCCCAAGGGTAGCTCCATAGGCAGGAATTACAAGACTTCCCAAGGGCTTAAAATTAGGATCAAGGCAGCTTTTTCCATCAATCCTCTGAGACCATACAGTTTCTCATTTTGCCATTCCCTGTGCTTTTACTTACTCTGTGTCTGTCTCTATCTCGTTCTCTCAAATTTAAGTGCAGTTTTTTGCATCTTGGAATATCTGACTCCATGTTCTTAAGAGGGACATCTACCAGTGATACCCACTAACTCAACAGCATCCCATGTCCTAGTTCTTACTCACAGGAGAAAGGATCTGACCAGGGTCTGGACCAGAAAGGTCCCAGGGCAGCTGGGTCCAAGTGTCCACACATGAGCCAGTCAGTGCTTGCCAGGGAGTAGGATGACATGAGCAGGACGACAAGACCCAGCCCTAGTGTATGGGGGGAGGTGGGTGATTTTCAAAGAAAAAAATGGGAGGAGATGTCCCTAAAGTATCTGTTACCCAAGAGTCATAAGAGCACCTCACAAAGCTGGAGAAACTCCAACAGTCTTAATTTAAGGCTGACTAAGCCCTGATATTCCAAACATAAGAGGTATTGGAACTTCCACTTCGTTCCAAGGTGTGGAAGAATGAGCATAGGGTTGCCAGATAAAGCGCAGGATGCCTAGTTAAATTTGAATTTCAGATATACTGTGAATTCTTTTCCAACTCAAGCATGCCCCCAAATAGCATATGGGACATACATACACAAAAGCCTCTTTGTTTATCTGAAATTCACATTAACCGTGTGTCCTGATTTCTGCTCACTAAATCTTGACAGGGATGAAGAGAATCTAATTGTGATTCCATAAGAATGGAAGGAAGGGCTGCAGGAAGGGCTGAGGGCCTGTGGGTTATTTCCAGCAATCTTTCACCCCTGAATTTCACTGTAGACAGAGCCCAAGTGTTCAGTACAGCTCAGGTCTAATGCTTTACTTAGGAAAGCAGATCGTTTCTCTCATCTCCTTTGTATCAGGCAACCTGTCAGCTTACTTCCTCCGGCATCTGGAGTTGTGTTTGCCAAGAGGGCTATGAAGGAGACGGCCTCCTGTGCTATGGAAACGCTGCAGTGGTAAGTCCTCTGAGAGCAACTTCAGGACAGAATCATAAAGACAAAAGTCTTCCAGTTTAAAAGAAAAAGACAAACACTCTTGGCTAAGATGCCTTTAAAGTGCTCTACCAATCATGTGCTCCAGGAGATTCAATCTGAAACAAGTAACTTTTCACAAATGGCATATGAGCTCTATGGGTCACAAATTTTCTACAAATTGAAGCAGGGGGGACTTTTATTTGGCACCTTCTGTGTACCAAAGCAGTCTTGACTTCTCTTTCTTGCCATTCTGCCTCTTTCCAGTCCCAGACTTCCCAAACGAGCAAATAACTGGCACCTGCTGAGTTCCTGGGCAATCCTGTCCAGGTTGTAGGCCTTCTATAGGTATCCAGAACACGCTGTGCTTACTCCTATCTAGGGTATGTGTGTGTACACCTATATTCACCTGTGTACCAGGCATCTAACTAAATCCTTAACATGCAGCTGCACTTCATTTAAACCTCATCACAACACTCTGGGCTTATGGTGTTATTGTGCCCATTTTATTGATGAGGAAACTGAGAGCCTAAGCAAACTTTCCTCAGCTCATCAGCTGTCTACGTGCAGAGTCCAGCACTTAACCATCAGCACAATCTGTCAATATAGGACACACCCCACTGGACTATCGCCTCTGGAGGGCAGGTCTTCATCGTATTTCCTACTTCATTCCTACTGTTCATAAAGATCTTTTGAAATGAGAAAGTAAGTTGGTGAATTTTCTGCTCACTCACTTTTTGCTCAGCTCCCTGGAGTTTGGTTCCTGCGCCTCCTCTCAGTGGGCACCACTGGTCTCACAGTGCCAGGGCTGCGCCTGCCCTAACATGCTCTTTGACGGCTGTAGCCTCTGACCAGGGCTGCCCTGCCTATCAGGGTCCTTCCTACCCTTCACTGCACCTGTTTCTCCTCTTCATCCTGTTAAGCTCATCTCCTGACATCCATACCACGGAGCTTGAACCCACCATTTTCTCTACACTGTCCATGGCCACACTTCCTAAAATTTTAGAACTCTAAAATCCCACTCTCACAATACTCCTCTCGTCCCAAGGAAAACAAGATCAAGTCCGAGTCCTCCCCCTGGCACTGCGAGGACCTCACAGGGCCTCAACTCAGTTTGCTTCCAACCATTTTACTGGAGCTGTCCCTTCCCAGCTCAGCACCAGCTCTGTTCCCCTCCACCACAGACCCAGCCTTGGGTCTTTCTCCCCTGAGTTCAGTTCCAGCTCTCACCCTCCTCTCCCTGAAGGGATTACTCGAGCATCTCAGTTCTTGTATCACTTACTAAACTGGTTTACTTTTTAACCAGGGTTTACCAACTTATTCACCTCAACTACTTTCAAAAAGTAGTTAAGACAGCTCTGAGATATATTGTCTTTTGGCAAATTTGCACATAGTAATTGTTATTGCCATTTTTGTGGTGTTCAATAGTTTTTAAAATGTTTTCACATACATTAATGCATGTAATGTTCATAATCCCAGGAGCAAGGTGTCATCATAATCATTATTCAGGTGACGCTGTTGCATTGTCAGAGAGGTTAAGCCCAAGATCATACAGCTGGTAAATGGCAGACCCGGGAGCTGAACCCAGCCTTTTTAAACTCAAAGTCCAGAGCTTTCCTTACTCTATCACACCTTCAAATGTCACTAACCTACTAGCATTCTGGGTTACCTTTCCAAATCTTAAAGTCCCTAAAATAGCTATAAGTTGCATAAGGTCAGGGGCCAACTTTTCTCTTTCATATCTTACAGCCTCCCTCACTCCAACCTGGTGCCAATTGTGATGGTTCCGTATATATGTTCATTAACAAACCCCATGGTGGATAAGTTAGAAATAATAGTGGCTAAAACTTACTGTGTCCTACATGCCAGCCTCTATTCTAAGCACAGTCAAAACCTTTATCATCCCTATTTTACAGCTGGGAACATTGAGGCCCAGAGAGATGAAGTAACTTGCCTAAGGCAGCAGCCCCCAACCTTTTTGGCTTCAGGGACCAGTTTCTTGGAAGACAGGTTTTCCACAAATTGGGGATAGAGGGATGGTTTCAGGATGATTCAAGCATGTTACGTTTATTATGCACTTTATTTCTATTACTATTGCATCAGCTCCACTCAGAGAATCAGGCATTAGATCACAGAGGTTAGGGATCCCTGACCTAAGGAACTACGAAACGGCTGAACCAGAAAGAACACCCAGGTGGTTTGGTTCCATGTCCCAAGGCCCTGCTCAATGCTGGCTCTGAAAGCAGGCAGTTTACTGAGCTCTATGACCTTTCTGAGGGGCTGGGTGGCCATGTCCTTACAACCAAAAATACAGATTTGGACAAACTTGAAGTTGTTGTTTCATCTGAATCTTCTGGAAATACTCCTTTACCTTGAATATAGAAGATAACTTGAGCCAATGAGCATGAAAGAAACTGCATGGCTCTGGCAACATGGGGATTCATCAGCCTGGGCATCACTCATGTCGACATGGGCAAAGCTGGCAAGGACGATGCCCAGAGCTGCCCTAACAAGCCTCTCACTGATCCTCCTCTGTGTTCTCTCTCCTTCCTCTCTTGCACGAAATGAATAAGGAATTATCCTTTCTCTCTGCTGCAGCTGTATTTAACCAGTGGATAAATGTGAGTACCTTTGTTGAAAATAGGATTGGAAATACATATAATTTTAGAGATACGGACCACATGTAATAGAAGACTGAAAATGCAGCTGGTGGGGAGGGAAGGCAGTCGTCTAGAGCTGTGGTTCTCAGCCCTGAGTCCACTTTAGAACCATGTGGAACACACATCTTTCAATAGCCATGTCTAGGCTCCCACCCTCAGATGCTCTGATCTGATTGGCAGAGGTTTGACCTGGGCATCTGTGTATATCAGAACCCTCACAGGTGATTCTAGCATGCAACCAGGGCTCGGTACATCTAGTCTAGGATAAGCTGGGGTGATTGACTTTTCAACCAACCTAAATATGTATGTATGGCTTCATTCTTCATTGAAAAAAAAAAAGGTCTTTTTGCAAACTCAATATAATTCATCATTAGTGATTCACCAAGTGAGATTTGGCATTTATAGTTGTAATCCTAGCACACTTCATGTGGGTTTTGCCCTCAGCCCAACATGTCCTGAGAAACTGTCCCCTCTCCCTTGGAAAATTCTAAAACCAAGAATTTGATCTCCAGCATCCCCAATTGTCTGAATCTCTGTCATCTTTGCCCAAGTGGCCCAAGGTGGCAGGTTCAGCAGCCATTGTGACAAGTGTTTAGTCCCATTTAAGAAGACAGGTGCCAAGACATGCAGTGTATGGTGAGCGGCCACTCCAGGACAGCTTCCTGTTGCTTCCACGTGGGGTCTCTCCGACTCCCATCACGTGGGAGAGGAGGGCCCTACAGCAGGTGCTGATTTCCATAAGACCCACCCAACATGCGTGAGTTTGCCCGTGGTGTGCTGTATCCTGCTCATCCCAGCTCGCAAGAGCACAGCTTTCCCAGCCCCTCTTGCGATGCTGTCGTGATGGCAGCTGGAGATCAGCCATGATGGGAGAAGTTACACCACAGAAATCAGCAAGCACTGCAAACCAGGGCTTTGTTTGTTTGTTTTTTCTGGAGAGCCAGTTGTTCAACATAAGCCCATCGCAGCTTCTACCCAGAACTTTTAATACCTCTAGGCAAATAGATAGTTTGATTTCAGGCCTTCAGTCTCTCTCTCTTCCTGAAACTGTTTCCAGCGTCTTCCTACCATACTTATTCCAAAGGCATCCAAGGATTCTCAGGGTCTCTGCACACACATGTGTGCACATACATGATCCTGTCAAGACTGTTCTCTGCCTCTTCGTTTAGACTAAAGGGTGAATGACTGATAATGTTTTGAAGTGTGGCCTGATTAGGAAGATATACCTTTTGTCAAGGCTCACACATTTAAATAAAAGTAATGAGTCTCAGAAGGAATGTGGAGGCGTCAGTCAGTAGGTGGGATGGATTTGGGAAAGGAATCCCTAGGACCTTCCCAGTATCTCTGAAATGATATCACATGGGATTTTGGATTTCTGCCAAGGATTAAGTCAGCCCCGTTTGTCCTCTGACATGAGTCAGGCCACTGTCTTTTCCTTCTGGGATTCAGAATGCTTCCCTCCAACACCTGCTGTCGACCACCTCAAACCTTACTGTCCTTGTGCCCTCCCAACAAGCCATTGCGGACATGGACCAAGAAGAGAAAGCCTTCTGGTTGACCAAGAGCAACATTCCCGTCCTCATAAAGTAGGTATTATGTATTTTGTTCTTCACGATGTCTTACTTACTAGCATCAATGTGAATGAAAATGAAGTGCAGTGGAGGTGGGCCCCCTGGGCCTTCAGATCCTTGCAACTGAACATGTTCTGGGACCGCCCCCGCCCCCATTCCTTCCCCCAGGATGGAAGTAGTCAACATGACTGACAGCCAACTCTGTGCTAACTGCTTTTACATACAACTTAGTTAATCCTCTCTGTGAAATAGACATTATAATTATTCCCATTTTACAGATGTGAAAACCAAGGCACAGAGTGATTAAATAACTGACCCCAGAGGCCATGCCCAATAGTTTCAAGGGGAGTGTTTGAACCTGGTAGTCTGGCTCCAGAACCTACCCTCTTAACTACTCCCACCACCACTGTCTCAAGCATCAGTACCTCATTACAGCCCTTCTGGACTATTGTTATAGGTACCATACGCTACTGGGCACATACGGAGTGGCTGATCTGCAGGCCCTGTCACCTTCTGACATGCTGGCAACATCTTTGCAGGGCAACTTCCTCCACCTGGTGAAGGCAGATGGGGTAAGAGAGCACCGTATCAGGTCTGTTCAATGGAAACTTGTGACATATGTTCATATCGTACTGTGAGGTTTTTATGTTATGGAAATTTCCGAACATGAGCAAAAATAGATGGAGAATAAACCTCCATGGTAGGCATCATCCAGCTTCAACAACTATCAACATATATTGATACACACACTCACAGAGTTACTGTATAGCAGGGCTCCTATAAAATGAGGCTCTCTGCCCATTGGTTGGCCACAGGCTCTTCTATTAGACCAGATCCAGAAAGACAAATATTTCACTTCATCTGGGTGAAGGCAGTGGAGTTTCACAACTTGGATTTTTATGTGTGGCTAAGAATTGGTAACCTACTGATTGAATCATTAGAGATCACTACAATATTATAATAAGTTAGGGTCAGTCAGTCAGTCTGCAGATGTTTACTGAACACCTACTGTATGTCAGGAACTGATCAGAGTGCTGGAGACAGGATAGTGCACAGGAAGAGGAGAGCCTTATAGATGGTCACTTTCTGGCATTTTCTACAGCATTTTAAGGACTTGGATTCAGTTGTCTGTAAGGAGGTCTGGCTGCCCTGCTGAATGCAGCAGTGATTTAAAGCTCTTTCTATGAACTGCACAAAATGAGGAAAGAGGGTCTACTGGGAAGTGAGAACTACCCCATCAGTGGATTGCGGGCCACGGTCAGAATGCTCTAGAATTGCAGCTGTAAAGCATTTCTGTCTTCCTACCCATCAGCAATGGTGCTTTGAAAAGGTACTATCTATTTAGGCATTAAATAAACATATGTGCTTCACCAGAATAGTCCTTTTAGAAAGCAGAAGAGTTACCTAGGGCCTCATGGTCTCCCTACATTTTATTACAATAATTCTAGAACCTTACTTGCATATATCAGTCAATGGGTAGTTTTCCACTAGTGTTTTAAATCATTCACTCCCTGAGTAAGCATTAGCTGAAGGTTCATCCCAGGGTTGTAGCTTCAGAAGTAAATCAGACCTGTGAATTAGAGGAGGTAACTCTCACAGGCACAATCATAATGAGTTCTTTCTTATGTCTGATGTAAATGTCCCCCTGTAACCAAAAGAGAGGTACAAGGTGGCCAGTGTTATTGGCTTCAGGACCTCTGCTGACATGCCTAGGATGAGACAAGTCCCCTCAGGATCCAGGGTTCCCGGGAAGAATTTCAATCAGAGTGCAGCGGTGGGGGAAGAGGAGAGGGACCCTGAGAGAGCAGAGGCCAGTTGTGTCATCCTGGGTGGGTGGCTGCACGAGTGTGCATTTAGCTTTGCTTTCCTCCATTCCCCATGTAGTTCATATTATTGTAAAGTCAGTAACTGTCTGCGTTATTTCGCTAAGGCTGCTGTAACCAAGAACCACAGATAGGGGTGGCTTAGACAACAGAAATTGTTGTCTCACAGTTCTGCAGGCTGGAAGTCCAAGGTCAAGATGTGGACAGGTTGGTTCTATCTAAAGACTGGGAGGTCAGGTGCTCTCCTTGGCTTCCAGATGGCAGTCCTCATGCTCACATGGTGTTCTGCCCACATAGCTCCTGTGTCCAAATTTCCCCTTCTTATAAGGACACTGGTCACACTGGATTAGGGTCCATGCTAATGACCTCAATGGATATGAATTTGAGCAAACTCCGGGAGATAGTGAGGGACCAGGGGAGCCTGGCATGCTACAGTCCATGGGATCGCAAAGAGTCAGACATGACTAAATGACTGACCAATAACAACGACCTCATGTTAACTCAGTTACCTGGTATAAAGACCTTGTCTCCAAATCAGGTCACAGTCTGAGGCACTGGGGGTTAGGGCTCCAACATATGAATTTTGGGGACACAATTCAACCCACCATACTATCTACAGTGCTTTTCCAGTTACAGGGTCTGTTTAGTGAGCCTTAGCCAGCACTTTTTTAATGAAATAGAATGGAGTAGAATCAATCAGATGCCTCCCACATGGCAGAGGGAATTATTATTTCATTTCAGTTGTGTGTGTGAGAGAGAGGGAGATATCAAATGGCTCACAATTTTAAAATATTTCTAACTGTACATCATGGTCCAAAAGTGAGAAGGTCGCTACTGCTCAAAATGTGGAAAACCGAGAAATCATTCAGTCCCTGGGTGTACTCTGGAGGGACTCACCTTCTCACTGTGGTGCATTTACAGAATATCACAATCGAAGGAGCATCCGTCATCGATGGTGACAATGCAGCCACAAATGGAGTGATACACATCATCAACAAGGTACAGAACTGCTTCCTCCTGCACATGTGGCCTCTCCTCCTTTTGTTATTTATCCTCCTATACAGTATCTTCAGTAGGCGGGGGGGTCGGGGGGAGTACTTAGCCGTAATATAAAAGTAACCTGCTTCATTATTTGTATTTTAAAACCATTTAGAGGCTCTACTCATTCAGTAAGACTCAGTTATTCTTTACTTATGCCTGTATCCTGCAGTGGGTTCATATAAAGTGTAGTCGTGTATATCTCTTATTCATGAGACCATCTTACAAGGCACCCAAGAACCCTAGTATTAGGAAGTCCACACACCCAGGTGGGACATCATCAAGAACTGGAAGAAAGGCAACTATGCGTGTGTCACTGATCCTCTCCTCTCTGCATTATTATGCCCAAGAAAAAAAATGGAAAATGGTAGAAAAGATATAGTGGAATTTTTATTTTCTCTTCAGATGCAATTCAACAGTATTCACAGGTACGAAATAGAAAAAAAATTAAATGGAAAATGACTCTTTAAGCTATCCTATAATTTTCAGTTACTATGTTAAGAACTTCATTTGAATTTAAAGTTAGAATTTAGGGCATATTGGAAAATTTTGAAAAGTAGAAGATTAGAAAGGACAATTAACTAATTGCATTTTAACTAAAATTACTCTCATTTGACACTTATATACTCCCTTTTTTTATTTCAAGTTACAGAATATGTTAACAGTTTCTATTCAGGAAAGAGAGGCTTCTTAGATGACTTCTGAGTGCGATATTTTCCAAAGACCTTGCAAGTCTCTTGTATTAACAAGAGGCATAAATAAATACATTTTATGAGCAAGTGGTAGGTCACTTGCAGAGAACCATGCTGAGTTTATGGCTTCATTTATCAGAAAGCAACATTACCAAGAGTGTTTTTTCTTCTGATCCTGGCTTTTCAAAGTACTAAAAAACACACTTAAAAAAAAATCATGAAATTACTTCTTCTTATCATTTATATTTTTATTTCTGATGAACACAACCCCATTAGTAAAATGGCACCCCAACCCATCTGCTACACTGAGCATTAGTATCATGGGACCAATTCAAAGTCCCACCTCCTCGAAAGCCTTCCCTGATCTCTACAACCCATATCACCGAGGTTAACATAGTGGCAAGCACATAAGTCCTAGAATCATACAGGATCTGGGTTCAGGCATCCAGCTAACTCTATAACCTTGGGCAAGTTACCTAACCTCTCTGAGCTTCATTTTTCCTCCCTTTGAGGATTGAGCAACACCGTCTCTCTCAATGTCTGCTGCCTAATGAGGCCACAATAAATCTCAGCTTTATTCCCTTTTCCTTCCTCTGAAATCCTGTGGGACTTCTGATATGGAACTCATTTGACATAACTGTACCCCCCTTGTTTGATGGTTCTTTATGGACTAGGTCATGAGCATCATTCTTGTATGATGGCACGTCCTGGAGGGGTGGAGCTGCATCTTTTCTCTGTCCTGCATCAGCATTACCACCTCACCTGACATGCAGTAACATTGGAATGACTGACAACCCGTTAGGTGCCAGGCATCATGCCAAGTATCATGCATCACATTTGATTTTTACAACAACCCTAAGAAAGTATGTACCATCTCCTCACTTGCCAAATGGACACATGAGGCTCCTATGGCTAAGCAACTGGGTTGAGGAAGAAAGGTGTGTGAACACAAAGATTCATGGACGTGTGTCAACTGATTCAAGTTTGCTGCTTAACCTCTGGGTTGCACTGGCTCCTTGAGGAGCCCCTTTTCTATCTATCCATTGGATACTGTGGTCCCTCCTGTCAGAGCTAGCACAAACAGCTATGCAGGCTGTTCCCTGCCTAGTGGGGCCTGGTCTAAGGGTGGAATGGGGCTGAAATCCAACCCACTTCATGACCCAAGCTATACACCCCTGTTTAATCTTGCAAACTATCAGAGAATGCCTTGTTTCAACTTGAAGTAGCCTCAGGATCACCTGGGGTTCCCTGGCGGTTCAGTGGTAAAGAATCCACCTGCCAATGCAGGAGATGCGAATTTAATCCCTGGGTCAGGAGGTGCTCTGAAGGAGAAAATGGCAACTCACTTCAATATTCTTGCACGGGAAATCCCATGGACAAAGGAGCCTGGTGGGCTATAGTCCTTGGTGTCACAAGAACAGACATGACTTAACAACTAAACAACATTATAATTACTTACTGTTGTGACATGAACCAGTATATTGGAGAGCAGGAAGCCATACCAACACAAGCTAACAGAATTTTGGGACTTCCTTTCCCAGGTTCTGGTTCCCCAGAGAGGTCTAACTGGCTCCTTACCAAACCTGCTCACCCGACTGGACCAGATGCCTGACTATTCCAGCTTCCGGGGCTACATCATTGCAAGTACCACATCCTCTGCATGACGCTCTGCTCAGGTTACCTGGGAACAGAAGTCCCTCATGTGCTCCTGTCTCTCTCCATCACAGCAATATAACCTGGCGACTGTGATCGAGGCTGCTGATGCTTACACAGTGTTTGCTCCAAACAATGATGCCATTGAGAGCTACATCCGAGAGAAGAAGGTCACAACTCTGGTGGGTATTAGCAGTAATAACCCAGGAAACTATTTTCCAGAAATTCAAGCACTTAAAGTTTTCAGTCGATCCATCATGTGCCATTTCACTCTTTCATCAAAAATGCCTTGTCAGTATCCACTTATTTAATAGAAACTCAAGCAGAGACTCTCATACCCATTCTGTTCCCAGGTAACCTCCCCCAGGCCAGAGCTGCTCATGTATTTCATCCATAGCCCTGGAAGCGCATACTCAGGCTCATAGACACAAAGATGCAGTCTCCCCAGGAACCTGGAAGCATCTTCACAGCCTCCCCTCCTCCCCTCCCCGGCTTCTCCCCAGTCCCGTGCAGCGAGCTGTCAGCACAAGGGACCTAGAGGGAATGAACTGTCTCCATCTTCCTCCTAGTCACCCCTTCTCTGTCTTCCCTGATTCCTAACATCTGGGGATAAACAGTCAAAACTTTTTCAAAGGACTTTGTGAAATAATACTGGGTTGGCCAAAAGGTTCATTTGTGTTTTTCTGTGACATCTTATGGAAAAACTCAAATGAACTTTCGGGCCAACCCAATGAAAAGCTCCTATCCCTTCACTCTCTGGCTCAAAACCCTTGGGTGGCTCTCCATTTCCTCAGTGACTAAGTCCAGACTGTCTCCCCAGGTACTTACAGCCTCCACAAACTGGTCACAATTACCTTCTATTCAGTGCTGGTACCAAACTTTCCATTTAGAAGGATCCCAGGGGTGTCCCACCCCCTGTTTTCACTTCTAACTTAATATAGGGTAATGGATGCTAAGGAGACAGGGCAGATACTTGAAGTCCCGCTAAGCCATTGTTGGTCCACTGCTCTCTCCCTGCCCATTCTTTGCAGACACCATGCAGTCTAACCAGAGTGATGTCATATAGACCTAAAGACACCAAAGGCGTGTTTGCTCCTGTCTACACACACACACACACACACACACACAGAGGAACCCTCCAGGCTCTTCTGTCCATGGGGTTTTCCAGACAAGAATACTGGAGTGGATTGCCATTTCCTCCTCCAGGGGATTATCCCCACCCAAGGATCGAACTGGGTCTTCTGCACTACAGGCAGATTCTTTACCAACTGAGGCACCAGGGAAGCCCCCGCCACACACACACACCACCGCCTCGTTCAGGAGGGCTGCCCTTCCTCCTTTCTTGCCCCCTTAATCCTCCCCACCCACACTGAGTCTTCAAGTCCAGTCTCACCTTCCCCGGGAAAGCTGGTTCTGGCCCCTTCAGTTCAGTTCAGTCACTCAGTCATGTCTGACTCTTTGCAACCCCATGAACTGCAGCATGCCACTCTTCCCTGTCCATCACCAACTCCTGGAACTTCCTCAAACTCATGTCCATCGAGTTGGTAATGCCATCCAACAATCTCATCCTCTGTCGTCCCCTTCTCCTCCCAGCTTCAATCGTTCCCAGCATCAAAGGCTTTTCAAATGAGTCAATTCTTTGTATCAAGTGGCCAAAGTATTGGAGTTTCAGCTTTAGCATCAATCCTTCCAATGAATATTCAGGACTGATTTCTTTTAGGCTGGACTGGTTGGATCTCCTTGCAGTCCAAGGGACTCTCAAGAGTCTTCTCCAACACCACAGTTAAAAGCATCAATTCTTTGGCGCTCAGCTTTCCTTACAGTTCAACTCTCACATCCATACATGACTACTGTAAAAATTATAGCTTTGACTAGATGGACCTTTGTTGGCAAAGTAATGTCTCTGCTTTTTAATATGCTGTCTAGGTTGGTCATAACTTTTCTTCCAAGGAGCAAGTGTCTTTTCATAGCTGCAGTCACCATCTGCAGTGATTTTAGAGCCCCCCCAAAATAGTCTGTCACTGTTTCCATTGTTTCCCCATCTATTTGCCATAAAATGATGGGACCAGATGCCAAGATCTTCATTTTTTGAACACTGAGTTTTAAGCCAGCNAGCTGCAGTCACCATCTGCAGTGATTTTAGAGCCCCCCCAAAATAGTCTGTCACTGTTTCCATTGTTTCCCCATCTATTTGCCATAAAATGATGGGACCAGATGCCAAGATCTTCATTTTTTGAACACTGAGTTTTAAGCCAGCATTTTGACTCTCCTCTTTCATTTTCATCAAGAGGCTCTTCAGTTCTCTTCACCTTCTACCATAAGGGTGGTGTTATCTGCATATCTGAGATTATTGATATTTCTGCTGGCAATCTTGATTCCAGCTGTGCTTCATCCAGCCTGGCATATAAGTTAAATAAGCAGGGTGACAATATACAGCCTTGATGTACTCCTTTCCCAATTTAGAACCAGTCTGCTGTTCCATGTCCAATTCTAACTGTTGCTTCTTGACCTGCATACAGATTTCTCAAGAGNTAGTTCTAGAAAGTCTTATAGGTCTTCATAGAACCATTCAACTTCAGCTTCTTCAGCATTACTGGTCGGGGCATAGACTTGGATTATTGTGATATTGAATGGTTTGCCTTTGAAACGAACAGAGATCATTCTGTCACTTTTGAGGTTGCACCCAACTACTGTATTTCAGACTCTTTTGTTGACTATGAGGCCCTTAACTGGCCCCTTAGCTGCAGATAAATCTCTTCTGCCTCTGAGTTCAGACTATCTGTACATCCCATAGCACTTCTATACCTCATATAAGGAAATGTCTTTGCAGGTGGGTAGGTCTTAGTTCTCCAATTAGATGAAAACTCTGGGCATTAGATTTTTGTAACTGGCATGCTAAGCGAGCAGTACTCCTGGAACAGAAGTGGAAGTCATCTTTTCTTTGTCTCCCCACTCTTCCCCCATCCCTTTGAACCTGTTTAGCGGAGAACATTCATTAACTCAGGCAATCTTACAGAAAATCTTATCATCACTTTCAGCCACAAACACAATCTCAATTAAGTAAAAATTTTAAAAATATATATTTTTAACCAGCCCCTTGTAGTTATCAACATTTTGAATTGGATTTAAAATTAAATCTTCTTTTCTCGCTTGCCCCATGCTGGTACTTTGTCCCAACAGGACATTAGAGGAGGGGCCTTGGTCCTTGCACCAATCAGAGTCTATCAGAGTCTATCAGAATGTAGGGGAGGGATAGATTGGGAGTTTGAGACTGACATGTACTCACAACTCTATTTAAAGTGCTCTTCCATGAAAAAGATATTAGTATAGAAAAGTAAAAATTATTACTAAAAAAAAAAAACAATTAGGGTCCATTAGGAGACAGAAACCATACCAGAGAAAATTTAATATTATGAATTGTTTACTGGGTATTAAGCTATATAAATATAATTGAAAAGTAAAATAGAGATAGCATAGAAGCATCTATAACCCCAAAGGCTGGGAGAAGAAAGAAAAGAGGTCAGGACAACTAAAACTTAGAAATATGGAGGGACCCAGCGAATCGGTGACTCAGAGCTGTGAGGGGCGGGGCCCATTCGCCTAGTGTCTCTGATGTTGGAGGAGGGTCCCTGGGGGCCCTCGGAGAAGGCCTGGCCAGGCTGGGGCTGGCATCTTGAGGAAGAGGGGAACATGATAGAACCACTCTGGGAGTCACAGGTCTCTGCGACTCAGATTCAGCTGCCACTGCAAGTGTGATGAGATGCAGCTGGGATGACGCCCGGTGAGTAGCCCAGTGAGTGCCCAGGGGCTGGCAGACCTGTGGGCTGACTTCCCCTTCTGTGTGTCATCCAGGAGGAAGACATACTCAGGTATCACGTGGTCTTAGAGGAGAAGCTGCTGAAGAATGACCTGCACAATGGCATGCACCGGGAGACCATGCTGGGCTTCTCCTACCTCCTCGGCTTCTTCCTCCATGATGACCAGGTGCGGTCCTTCCCCTGAAAACACAGTGGGCATCCTAGCTTTGTCACCCACCATCACTTCTGCATTGGATAATCTTCACCACCACTTCCTCAGCCTTATCCCCAGCAGACAGCTGTCTGTGTTCCACCATAAAGTAACGACTGGGCCAGACTGGGAAGCTCCCCCTTGTCCACCCCATCACCAGCCCTCAGACCATCAGTGTGGTCTGACTGGTCTTGGGATTGAATCCCAACAGCTACAGTGCTCTTCAGTTCTGCTTCCTAATAACAGACAGTCCCCAAGCCACCTCCAAGGTGGCAGGAACCCTGGCAGCAAAGTGTAGCCCCCAAAGTGGCATGGCCCCAGGGTGTAGGGAGCCACTTGACATGAGAAGGAAGGCTCCAGCAGCCAAATGAATGACTGTTAGTACCATTGCTTGTTCACACAGACTGCAGACCTAGGGCCAACTGCCCCCACCCCAGTATCCCAGTATTAATCTCACACAATCTCTAAGCACTTAAAGTGTTTGGAATTTGTAAAAAGAATTGAGACTAAATACATATTTTAAACATTTCAGTATGCAATTCTATGTACCTATGTCAAATAGCCAGTGAAACAATCAATCTGAAAATTCAATAAGAAATTCACTATGTGACTCTGGTATAAATTCTCACAAGAAAAGGTAATTAAAACTAATGATTATTTAGGAGAAACTAAGCACTATATTAAAATGATGAAAATTTAATCCCAAATTTTTAGGCAGCAATATTGTTCCCTGTAAAAAAAAGTGCATTTTTTTTAAAAAAGCACAATTTTGAAAACAATATTCTCAGAGTTATCATCATTGAAGCCCAAGTGAATTTTGTGTAACAGTTGCTTTTTTTTTTAACAAGCTCAAGTTTTTTTTCTTTTTAAGTCTTTCTGGTTTTTCATTACTTAGAGAATAATCTAACACCAAATATTTCCCTCTGACTCCTATAAATAATCTTACCTACTGTGTAATATTGAGGAGATCCTTTTAAATACATTTTCTTTTTTTTTCCAGGTAAGGCAATTTTTGTTGATAAGGACCTTATATTTTTGTTTTTATCTTTGTTATCTTTTATTTTATCATGAAGAAATTATTATTCTGGTTAGTTGAATCAATTTTGATTCTGTCATGTTTATTTTCCATGTTTGAAAAGTCTTCGATCTAGAGCTTTTTTTTTCTTTTACAATAGAGACTTTATCTTACAATAGAGGTTTTGCTTTTATTGATAACTCACTCTCAGGACAACAGAGATGTGGGAAAATGCTGTCTAAATGGAGAGACTTGTGTTCAGATCAAAATTCTAATGCAGCTTGTAATCCTTCAAGTATGCTGCTGCTGCTGCCAAGTCGCTTCAGTCGTGTCCGACTCTGTGTGACCCCATAGATGGCAGCCCACCAGGCTCCCCCGTCCCTGGGATTCTCCAGGCAAGAACACTGGAGTGGGTTGCCATTTCCTTCTCCAGTGCATGAAAGTGAAAAATGAAAGTGAAGTCGCTCAGTCATGTCCGACCCTCAAGTATATCTCATAATAAAAATGATTCAGATTTTTTTATGCCAATTACAACATCAGAAGTTCTGACATTTTGATATTTTAAATCAGCTCAGCCTCTTGGAATTCTGCAGATTTGTTTTGTGATCACCATTTGACATCACAAGTGAGGCCCCTGCTGCTTCTCCAAACCTACACAGGCCCTGGACCACTTCTGTGAACCGCAGTCATGATTCAGCCCAACATTCCATGGAAATTCACTTGAGTCCAAGTAAATCATCAAGGACTTTAACATTCAGTGGAAGTTCAAATTTAAACACTTAATAGAGCCACTTCACTCTTGATGCATTGGGGAGTTTGGGAGATGTTAATCATTTTTAAATGCTCATTAGATATGAAGTTGACATCTGTTTAGTACAACAAAGAATTCCCTCTTCTCCCAACCTCAGCCCTGCTACAGCTATACACAAACACGTATGACTCCTCAGTTTTTCAAACAGCCATTTGTTTTCAGTTATATTAGTTATACTCAGGAATGAATTAATGGCTTTACTTATTTTACACTAAACAATCATTAAGATATCCTCCCATTAAAAAAAATCAAAACCAAACAAGTTATAACTCAAAGTTGAATTTAAGTTAGAAATTTAGTTCCCATGTCTTACACGCTTACTGACACTAGGCAAAGACAGCACAAAGACAATACAAACGTACTGCAAACACCAGAGAAGCCCCAAGGAAAACATGATATGGTTATTGCAGACCTCTGCGCAGTCTCCACACCCTAGAAAGTGATCTATCTGGCAGAACACATTTTTGCAAACTCTAAAACACTCAAATATTATTTTTATTTTTGTATAATGGTCATTTAGTCTTACTGAGGGGTGCTTGCAAGTTAACCAGGAAGCAGAGATATGCTAAAAGGATGCTAAGTTTCATTCTCTATGTCTTGGCTGTGGAAGGCATCCACACCTCTGAGGCCACCAATAACTAGCACAGTTGAGCACATCCTTGGAGACATATTATCAATGGCACTAGCATAGTGATTGTGATTCAGAATTTTTTGAACAGTGAAAACCGATCATTTGGATGATGGAGAGAAAACTTAGAAATTATCAGGAACAACCTCTTCTTTTTCACAAAGGAGGAAATTGAGGTTCAAAGAGGAAAAGCAACCGGCCCAAGGTCACACAGGTAGACGGTACCAGGTGCAGAACTGTCACTCAGCTCTCCTAGGGCAGAGCTGTCTCCAGTACAATGTGCTATACCTGCCAGGTGAATATTGCAGTATCTCCTAGGCTAGTGTCATGTTGACATCCTCCAATCCCTATCGTCCTTATTTCCCTTAAAATCACTGTAGTAAAAATTGACAGTTAACCTTCCTGTTCACAGCTCTATGTAAATGAGGCTCCGATAAACTACACCAATGTAGCCACTGACAAGGGAGTGATCCATGGCTTGGGGAAAGTGCTGGAAATTCAGAAGAATAGATGTGACATTAACGACACTACTATCGTACGAGTAAGTTCTATCCAAGACCAATGATGTAACTAAAGAGTGTTGGCTTATTTTTTATAATTTTGAAAGCCTGGGACTCATCTATTAGAATATCTCAATTCAGTTCAAAAAACCACTAAAGGAACATCTCTAAATGCCAAGGAGCGTACTTGGTTGTGGCTCTACAGAAATAAATATGACATGACCCTTGCCCTCAATGGGCTTATAATAAGTCTCATGCCTTGTATGCCTTGGAAAGGCTGCCTGAAGGGTTGTGTTAAGCAGGATTTCAAAACCATGGTCTTCCTCAAGGGGAAAATGTGTCATGCCCAGCATAGGCATAGGGAAGGAGCCCTGTACACCCATGGGCAGGGTTGGGCCCACCATCGTCTACCAGGAGAGAAAATATGGAAATGGATCATTTCAGTATAGTATAGGACAAGTAATTGAGACTTTTTGCTCCATGAGATGGTATAGGTTCTCTCAGTAATAATGATAACTGTTAACATCTGTTGGGCACTTTTTATGTGCTAGGCACTGCTCTAAATATTTTACATGGATTAACCCATAGAATCCTCACAACACCCTACAGAGTGAGCACTATCACTCTGCCATTTCGAAGATGGGGAAAATGAGCCCTAGAGAGATGAGGTGATACCCCCAGGTTCACAGAGCTAGCAAGTGGCAAAGGAGTTCAAGTCCAGGCAGTCTGCCCCAGAGCGAGAGCTGTAAATGCCCAAGCTATACCATCCATAGGTGTCAAGTTAAGAACTAGTCACATTGGCCTCCTGTTTTGGAACAGGCTGGCACTTTTTAAATGTCTGTCATTCTTCACTTGTGAATCTTTGTCTCATGACAGTGGATATTATCTCCATGCTGACCTCTCAGTTGGACAGTGTGCCCCTAGGGCTGGTGATGCATTCTCAAATCTCACAGCCTGGCCCAATTCACTAAATAGCGGCTTTTCAATAAATGAGAGTTGGTGTTAAAGGAATTAGGAATTTAACTGAGTTAAGACTCACACAGTTTACAAGATTACACGCATCTGAAATGTATAGTGGAGAAAGTGATGCTCCAATGTCTATGACCCGAAGTAGCTGAAGTGTTTGGTTCAAAGGACATGAAAGAGGTTAGCCAGGTGAGATTCTGATTTGCAGTTCTGTAGCCTGAAAACTTCAGCCTCAAGTCTGGAAAATATTTGCAGCCTTGTTTTGATTAAAAGTAATAACCATGAAATACTCACTTTGCCTCTGTGTTTTACCAAGGGAAAGTGTGGAAAGTGTCCCCAGTCGCCCATCTGCCCATTTGGAACTAAACCGCTAGTAAGTATTTCTTTGATATCTACTTTGATAAAACTGTTTCTCGATCATAGGAAGGTCTGAATTAGAAAGAGTCTCCAGCACACCTCATTTCACTACCCTCTTTCCTTCACTGGGTTTTAATTTAATCTCACCTTCTTAATCTTGTATGCATTTTTCTAAAATCTTGAATCCATTTTTTGAACCAAAGCAAAATTTTGATTAATAAATAAATAGAAACAGGAGCTCATCTCAATCAGCACCCAATGGAAGAAGGGATTTTTTCAGTTTCTACATCTTCCATATCCCAGTAGCTGGTTGAGGACAGGAGTAGGAAATCTTATCAGAGGAAGTGGACTTCACAGTAACACTGTTTCAAGCCTTGAGGAGTCCCACCTTCCTGATTCCCTCTATGGTTGAAGTTATAACTAACTTTCACAAAGAAACACATGGCAGAATTGGGGCATGATACACATATCTCTGAATGAATGACCTGTCTATGTTTCTTGTAACTGTTTATAGGGGAAAAGTGCTTCAGAGGATGCTCCAACAATTACAAAGAATCAATACACATGCACCTTCCATGGCACAATAATAATTTATGACATTAACAATGCTGACTCTTCTCACTTGAGTTTGCATTTACTCTTGTATAAGTCTTTGTAAACAGCCTTAATCCTGCCTCAGACCAAGCAACCATCAACCAATAAGTAAAAAGAAACCAAGTCTCAGTTCAATGTTGAGTGTTGGGAAGATCCTTTTATCCGAGATACTCTTTGATTCTTCCTAACTTGAACTCATCTTCTAAAGAAAAGTTCTCTTTATGGAGTATCACTTTAAGGGATAATTATCTGCATTTTGCCACCTAGTACTCTGGCAGCCAACATTTCAGTGTTGCATTTTCTTTTTTATGAAGCAGCTCCAAGAAGCCAACCCCCTCCCTTTCCAGAATATTTCAATTAGAGAGACAGCAATGTATCACCAACCCCCTTGCTTTCAGAGATTGGAAAGCTTTGTCCTAACTGAAAAGCTGATATTAATATAATTGCTGTATTTCATAGGGCCAAGAGACGAGGAGATGTCTCTATACCATTTATTTCATGGGCAGGCGATCCCCATTCTTTGGGTGCCAGCCAAAGTGTGTGAAAACCGTCATTGTGAGTATAACAATTTAATAAGCCTTCTAACAGTGGCAGTAATATTGAGAAACATAATCATATGCTATACTTTTCAAAGTGCCTTTGCACGGATTCTTTCTGCCATCTTGCCTGCCTTCTCATTGTTTTTAAATATTTGTTTGTTTAGTTGCATCAGGTCTTAGTTGCAGCATATGAGACCTTCACTGCATCATGCAGGATCTTTCGTTGTGGCACATGGGCTCTTTAGTTCTGGTCCATGGGCTGAGTTGCCCCATGATATGTGGGATATTAGTTCCCTGACCGGGGCTTAAACCCACATGCACTGCATTACAGGCGGATTCTTAACCAGTGGACCACCAGGGAAGTCCCCTCATTATCTCCATTACAGTTGTCACTCAAAATACCCAGAGTAGCACTAAAACTCAGGACAGCCCTACAAGTCAGTACGCTGGGGACAGCTGCGATTTTCAGTCTCGTGATGAAGAAACAGAGGGACCAGGAGGCTAAGAGGATCTTCCTGTTCTCACGAGAAAGGGAAGGAGACAGGAAGTGGGCAACTCCCTAAAGCAAGAACAGGGGCGCCTGATCATTTAGAAAAGTGGAACCCCAGGGCTAGGGACCTCTCTGCTGTGGCTTTGGAATCTGCAGGAAAGTTCTCTATAACATCCTGTCCTGCTCCTTTCACAGAAGACACAGCTGCTGCCAATCCTAGAGGCCAGTGATTCAGCTCTTAAGTTGTAGAGCGTGCAGCTGCAGGAGATGTTGTGTTTTAGTGCACTCAAGAATAAGAGCAGGCCCAAACAAACAGATAATCTTGCAGGGCTTCTTGGAAATAAGAGAGTCATTATAGAACAGCAGAGGTCTCACCTGCCTCCCAACCTTCAGTACCAGATGAAATAACACAACACACATGGGCCGGGTTTGGGGATGACCAGGGCCTCTCCCAGGTGGCTCAGTGGTAAAGAATCCGCCTGCGGTGCAGGAGACATGGGTTCCATCCCTGGTTTGGGAAGATCCCCTGCAGAAGGAAATGCCAACCCACTCCAGTATTCTTGCCTGGGAAATCCCATGGACAGAGGAGCCTGGCAGACTACAGTCTATGGCGTTGCAAAGAGTCGGAGACCACTTAGTGACTAAACAACAGGGCGCACCTGGCATCACCTACGTGACTCTTTCTTCCTGCTGCCCCTCTTTGCCCCTCACTTTTCTTCACCCTCTCCTCCTGCTTGCCTTTTTCCTTCCGGTCCTTCCTAGCTCTTCAGCAGAAGCCTCCATGCTGGTGCTGGCACCCGTGGAAATTGCATGCCCCCCTGCCCCGTTCTTGGGAGATGCTGTCCCCATCCCTTATAACCATTCCACACGGGGTCAAGGCTACGGGCACACATCCAGTCCCTACTGCAAGATGGCCACACTGTGGCTGGACACGTGCAAAGGACGGTGGCGCTATGGCCCTGTCCCCGCCCAGCCTGGCCCTTCTGTTTCAGACAAGAGAATGCTGTGCGGGCTACTTTGGCCCCCAGTGCCAGCCTTGCCCGGGGAAACCTGAGAACGTCTGCTTCGGAAACGGGGTCTGCTTGGACGGAGCCAACGGCACAGGCGCGTGTGAGTGTGGGCGGGGCTTCAGCGGGACGGCCTGCGAGACCTGCTCTGAGGGCAAGTACGGCGTGCACTGCGACCAAGGTGCGTACCCCCCACCACCAGCGGGCTCCCCGAGCCAGCCGGAAATGCAGGAGGAAAGAGAGTCGGAATGGTGCTCCCCAACCAGCTGGTGCCCAGGGCAGGCTGGAATCCACCCCCACCACCTCGCGCCCACCGCCATTGTCGTGTGCATGAAAGGAACTTCTGTGTTGTGTAGTTTGCACTGGGGCAGCAACGCCAAACATTTTCAGTACTGACTAACTTCCAGCCCACTCCCATCTGCTCACGGACATTGCCCAACCCACCCGTGTTCCCGTATTAGTCTGTGGGCCCTGGTCTCTGGGGTTACACTCAGCTTTGGACATTGTGTGATTGTTTGAAAAGCAGATCTGTGCACATTATCTCACTTAATCCACCCGGGGACCATATAGACTGGAGTGTTCATGCCCCCTTTTTACAAATGAAGACTTAAGGCACAGAGGTTGAATGACTTCCCCCAAGGTCACACCTGGTGAGACTGAATGCACACCCTGCTGCCTCCAAAGCCTTGTCAGGCCCTTGACGTGCTGGTCACTCTGTAGGTCCACACAGCCAGCCACATGCTTTGTGCTGTTTTTACGAAAATTGTGATCTGTTTTAGCTAAGTCACCTGCAGTCTCACTTGTGAGGCACACACTTGTGAGGGGGCTGACAGGAAAGAAGAGGTTTTTTAATCCATGATGGGAAAACAAAGCATTTTTTCTACCTTCTATTGAGAGTCATGCATGTGACCTGGCTATCACTGTTTTCTCATCAGCCAGTCCAAGCCAGACAAAAATCAATACATAATTGAATCNTTGTGATCCACACAGTCAAAGTCTTTGGCATAGTCAATAAAGCAGAAATAGATGTTTTTCTGGAACACTCTTGCTTTTTCAACAATCCAGTGGATGTTGGCAATTTGATCTCTGGTTCCTCTGCCTTTTCTAAGTCCATCTGGAAGTTCATGGTTCACATATTGTTGAAGCCTGGCTTGGAGAATTTTGAGCATTACTTTACTAGCATGTGAGATGAGTGCAATTGTGTGGTAGTTTGAGCATTCTTTGGCATTGCCTTTCTTTAGGATTGGAATGAAAACTGACATTTTCCAGTCCTGTGGCCACTGCTGAGTTTTCCAAATTTTCTGGCATATTGAGTGCAGCTCTTTCACAGCATCATCTTTCAGGATTTGAAATAGCTCAAGTGGAATTACACCACCTTCACTAGCTTTGTTCTTAGTGATGCTTCCTAAGGCCCACTTGACTTCACATTCCAGGATGTCTGGCTCTAGGTGAGTGATCACACCATAGCAGTTATCTGGGTCATAAAGATCTTTTTTGTATAGTTCTTCTGTGTATTCTTTCTATTTCTTCTTAATATCTTCTTCTGTTAGGAGAGTGCGGTACAAAGCTATTTGCCAGTTGGCACTTGCCCAGTTTTCCAGCACAGTCTGTACAAGGAGCACAATCTGTACAAGGAGCTTCAGCCTAGTGATGTAAATAAATGTTCAGTCATATTCAAAAAATCATGATATAAGAGTGCAGAGTAAAGCGCCTCTCCACCAGACTAGGTTATTCTTTGTTCGCATGCAAATCCCCCACTCCTGAGTCATGTCAGACATGGTTAATTGATCATTGCACTCTTCCCTCTGAGGTCAGATAGGGGCGCCACATCCTTCTCAAAAGAGCACACCATGTGGTCTCTATCAATTAACTGAATCAAATGTCTAGAGCCGATTCCAGAGACGGGGCCCTAAAAGGTGGCTGGGATTTCAGAAACAGAACAGAGAGAAAGAGATTTCCAGACTCAGGCACTAGCGCACGTAAAGGCACAGAATGGCACTCCATCTGCCTAGCTCATCGGAACCTGTCGATGTTCCCTCTCATGGAAAACACGACCGCTTTCACAGCCAGGTCTCTGTTTCAGGACCTTCTATATAACAAGATTTCTTTCCCAGAGGCTCTTAGCCTGAGCGACCAGCCCAGTGGGTACTTTTCCTTCATCTCTAACAATTTCTTGCCAGATCCTCCCCTGCCAGGAGGTATCTGTTAGCTGGGCATCCAAGAATAAGAATATAATATTGTTCCAGGAAATTTAGGAATTAATTCAGCAAATAGGTAGTGAGTGCCTGCTACATGCCAGGCTCTGGGCCGTTTTTGCACGTACAAAACAACAACAACAATAACTTAATTATAATTAGGTATTTGCTTATTTGGGCTTCCCTGGTGGCTCAGCAGTAAAGAATACACTTGCCAGTGGTGACGGCAGTTGTGGGTTTGATCCCTGGATTGGGAAGATCCCCTCGAGAAGGAAATGGCAACCCACCCCAGTATTCTTGCCTGAGAAATCCCATAGATTGAGGAGCCTGGGGAGCTACAGTCCATGGGGGTCATGAAAGAGTAGGACACATCTTAGTGACTAAACAACAATGACAAAATTTGCTTATTTATATCACTCTGTAACAAAATGATGGAAAAAAAGATAAGGAACATAGAAAGTATAAACATTGGGTTGACCGAAAAATTCATTTGGGACCTTCCATAAGCTCTTACAAAATCCCACATGAACTTTGTGGCCAACCCAATAAAATAGGAAATTAAACCCCAGGGAGCCGTGTGCAGCCTCACCACCTAGCACAGACCTGGCACACAGGAGACACTCCATCGGTGTATTTGACCTTCAGATTTGTCTCTGAGCTTCCTAGAAACCAGGGTAAAAGAGAGTTTACATGGTCACATGGTTCCCATGATGTGTACCAGTTAACTTGTGAGGAGCTAAATCCTTTCCTATCACCAAGTACTAAAAGAATATTTATTCTTGAGTGAGATTTATTAAAGAAAGGCTGACAGCATTTTGGTTCTCTTGTTTCAGAGATCACGAAAGACAGCTGCAACGGGACCTGCCACAGCAGCGCCAAGTAGGTGCCCTCTGGCCACCTGTGGGAGTGATGCCAAGGGGATCTTTCCTGACAGTGTGTGTCCACCAGACCCCATCTTTAGGGAGGCAGCTTCCTGAGACCATTTCTGAGGATTTATGATAGATTCAAGTACAAAACTAAAAATGACGCCACCCTCAGTTTGCCAGATCCAGCCTTTTGCACAAGCTGCCCCCTGAGCTACCTGACACATTGGCAGAGTGCCAGTTGTTACCCCATTCAAGCCACAGGGACCCTTTCACAGAAGCAGAGGGAGCCTGGTGGGCCTCAATTTCATCAAACCTTACTTGCAATTCACAGCCAAGCCTTCCGTCTTCATAAGTGAACTTCATATTCATAACACCCAGAGGAGCTTAATGGGTTAATTCATTAAGAATCCAGAAGCTGGAGTTAGACTTGAATCAGCCTCTGTCATTTCCATTGATTGTATAACCTTGAGCCACTTATTTAATGCCTCTAAGCCTTGATCTCCTCATCTGTAAAATGGGAAGAATGATAGACCTACCTGTTAGGGCCACTGGGTATTGTGTAGGTTATGTGAAGTAGTGTGTGAAGTATAGGTTTAAGCACATAAGATGCTCTCTGAAGATGGGTGGCTGCCCTCCGTATCCTTGGACCAATGCCTCCATATACACACTCTGTTGTTTGCCTGATGTGACTTTAGTTTTAGCTGCCCGTGGCAGGGTTGTGCTAAGGATCAACTCTCCTCCCAAGCCTTAGGGAGGACCTCTGAGTGCCTCATGGGGCAGGAGCTGGGATCCTAGGGGAAAGGGTATTGTGAGTCGCATCCAGGCGGGAGGCAGGATGTTGTGCATTTTTCTGCAAACACCACTTGCCCTTTCTCTTGGCAGCTGTCTTCTCAATCCGGATGGCACAGCCTTGTGCAAATGTGCAGCAGGGTTCCAGGGGAATGGGACCGTCTGCACAGGTAAGTAGAGAAGGAATTTGCTAGGTGGAGGGTAACCCAAGCTATTGAGAGATCTGTGTTTCTGCAGACTAAATGGGCAGCTGCAGGGTGGTTAAGACTTCAAGCTGCCAATGCAGGCAGTGTGGATGTGATCCCTGGTCAGGGAACTAAGACTCCACATGCCATGTGATGAGGCCAAAAATAAATAAATGGACAGCTGCTACCAAGCAGTGATGGGGAACTGGATGTGGTAGGGTAGCTAATCTCATTCGGGGCCAGGACACCTACTATTCACGGATGAGGTGTGTTGGTTTTGGAACGTCCGGGGCCACTGCCCTGGTTCTCTTCTCTAAGTCTTGGCCACAATTGGAATCACCTGGAGAGCTTTTTGACTCATTGGAAAAGACTCTGATGCTGGGAGGGATTGGGGGCAGGAGGAGAAGGGGACGACAGAGGATGAGATGGCTGGATGGCATCACGGACTCGATGGACATGAGTCTGAGTGAACTCCGGGAGTTGGTGATGGACAGGGAGGCCTGGTGTGCTGCAATTCATCGGGTCGCAAAGAGTCGGACACGACTGAGCAATTGAACTGAACTGAACTGAACTGGAGAGCTTTAAAAATCATGGATTTGGCTGACCAAGGATGTAGCCTGGGCATGGGGACTCTGAAATGGGACACAAAGAGGCTTGAGCCCTGGTTCTTTTTCCCACTCCCCACATGGCCTTGAGTGGTCTCTAAACTACCCTTAAAGTAAACATAAAACTATATCCCTTGCAGAACAATTTGGGATGAAATGACCTCTCCACGTACAACAACAGAATGAGACAGCTGTCAAAAACAGCCCCGTTGTTAGACCCCTTGGGTTCAAATCCATGTTCTTACAGTTTATGTTACCTGGGGACAGTTGCTTGACTGCTCTTTGCATCATTTTGTCATCTGTAAGTTGTGGGTCATAAGAGAATCTTGCTCAATGGATTGTTGGATGGCAGCATGACTCAATTAATACCTGTGAACATTCCTGACACAGAGCACTCGATAAATATGAGCTAGCACTCTTAGAGTGACCAGTACATATTCAGTGCTAGAAAAAAATGGAAACAGCATCATTTTCTCTTGACGGTGTGTCCACGAAGGCTTCAGTCCAGATTGTGGTGGAGCTAGACAATGATTGCCCCGGTTCGCTTTCTTTTTTTAATTAATTAAATTTGGGCTGGCGTTAGCTTTTTCTGGTTGTGGTGAGTGGGAGGTGCACGGGTTTCTTTTTGTGGTGGCTTCCCTTGTTGCAGAGCACGGACTGTAGCACATGCGGGCTTCAGTACTTGGGGCACACGGGCTTAGCTGCCCTGCGGCACATGCAGTCTTCCCAGAGCAGGGATTGGACCCATGTCCCTTGCTTTATAAAGCAGGCGGACTCTTAACCACTGGATGACCAGGGACGTCCTCACCAATTTCCGTTCTATACCATCTGACCCTGGGGATTGTCTCAGGTGTTCCCCGAAGTAGGATGTGTTCAACATACCAGTGAAAACAGTGGAAAGACAAATAACTGTAATGTTTCTCTTGCCCCCTGTTTTGGGAGGAGATAGCAAAACGGCAGCTGTTATAAACAGTCCTGTCATTAGACTCCCTGGGTTTAAATCTATGTTCTTATAGTGTATGTTACCTGGGGACAGCTGCTTGACTTCTCTTTGCATCATTTTGTCATCTGTAAGTTAATATAATGCTCAATATTTTCTATAAAACTTTCATATACATTATCCAAACCTGTGCATAAGCTTGTATGGGTGTACCCCAAAATTCATACTAATTAAGTCATTTGTCTAAAGTCACATGGTGAATGAAGGGCAAGCCAGGACTCATACGCACACCCTGGGACTCCAGATCTTTGATCCACTTTGAATTGATCTCTGTATACATGCCTGTGTACTCAGTTGCTTCAGTCTGTCCGACTCTTTGCAACCCTATGGACTGTAGCCCACCAGGCTCCTCAGTCCGTGGGATTCTCCAGACAAGAATGCTGGAGTAGGTTGTCATGCCCTCCTCCAGGGATCGTCCCCACCTGGGGATCAAACCCGTGTCTCCTGCTTTACAGGTGGATTCTTTACCGCTGAGCCATCAGAGAAGCTCTTTTATATATATGTGAGGTCCAAATTCATTCTTTCACATATGGATATCTAATTGTCTCAGTATCAATTTTTGAAAAGATCATTCTTCCTGTGATGGAAATAACATATTGGCACCTTTGTGGCAAATCAGTTGACCACAAATGTTTGAGTTTATTTCTAGACTCTTAATTCCATATGGATCCTTCTGCCAGTTCCACCCTGTCTTTATTATTGAAGCTTTGTAGTAAGTTTTGAAACTAGGGAGTGTGAGTCCTCCAACTCTGTTCTTTTTTTTAAAGATTGTTTTGACTGTTCTGGGCCCTTTGAATTTATATACGAGTTTTAGGATAATCTTGTCAGTTTATGCAAAGAAATCAACTGGGATTTTGACAGATTGCCTTTAATCTATAGATCAGATATAGGGAGTAATGCCACCTTAACAATATTAATTCTTTCCATCAATGAACATGGAAGGTCTTTCTATTATTTAGGTCATCTTTTATTTCTTTCCACAATGTTTGTAGTTTTCAGAGTGTTTTATAATTTGTTAATGGAGTCCATCTTTTGATGCTATTGTAAGTGGAATTGTTTTCTTAATTTCATTTTCAGTTTGCTCATTGCTATGGTCTAGAAGTACAATTGATTTTTGACTGTTGATCCTGTGGCCTACAATATTGTTGAATTCGATGATCTGCTCTAATTCTTTTTAGTGGGTTCTTCAGGATTTTCCATAGCACATCATGTTATCTGCAAACAGAAATGCCATTATATCTTTTCTAATCTGAATGCCTTTTATTTCTTTCTTGCCTAATTGCCCTGACCAGAACCTTCATTCAACACAGTATTGAACAGAAGTGGTAAGAGCAGACCTACTTGCCTTATTCCCAATCAGGGGAGAAAGCATTTGGTCTGCCATCACTAAGCATGACCTTAGCTGTGGGTTTTTCATAAGGGAAAAATGTCCTTTATCAGGTTAAGGAAATTGCCTTCTGTTCCTAGTCTATTGAATGTTTTTATCATTAATAATATTGAATTTTGACAAAAGGCTCTGCTCCTTATACTAGGATGATAGTGTTTCCGTCTTTCATTCTGTTGCTGTGCTCTATTACATTCATTGACTTGGGGGATGTTAAACAATTTTGTATTCCTATATTAGTACCTCTTTCTTACAGTATGTAATCACATTTATATATTTCTTAATTTGACCTGCAAGTATTTTCTTGAGGACATTGAATCTATATTCATGAAGCATATTAGTCTATAGTTGTTTCGTGATAGCTTTGCCTGGTTTTGGTATCAGAGTAATACTGGCCTCATGGGATGAATTGAGAAGTCTTCCCTCTTTCAGTTTTCAGGAGAGCATGTGAAATTTTGGTACTTATTAAATGTTTGGTAGAATTCACCAGTGACGTCTAGTGCTTTGCGTTCTTTTGAATTCTCTGTGTTTAATCCAATGCCTGCCATTTTGAAGTAACTACTATTTCTCAGTCACTCAAGTAAAAACACATCGATTTGCCCCTCCTCCTCTACTGCGCTGTGTCGTCTTTCTCTCCTGTAGCAATCAATGCCTGTGAGATCAGCAATGGAGGTTGCTCTGCCAAGGCTGTCTGCAAAAGAACCACTCCAGGAAGCCGGGTGTGTGTGTGCAAGGCAGGCTATACTGGCGATGGCATCGTGTGCATAGGTAGGTACCACCTCTCACCTGCGATTTCCAACTGCCTTTAGTTTTGACCCCTCGGTCAAGGTGCTATCTGATCCCTCCACTTGTTTTCCATTTACTTGTTTTCCCTTGGCTGCTTATAAGCAATCAGCTAGGAAACGCTTTCACACCAAGCAGACGGCCTGCTTGCCATCAAAATGTCCTCCTAAATTGAGCATCTACTGATGATTCTTCTCTGAGCCAATTACACTGTGATGGTTACAAATGTGTTTGTTTTTTTTTTAATTCCTACATCCTTTCATTCATAACATGCTGAATTAGACTCCAAAATTCTATTAGTTCAAGTCCTTGGCTGTAAACACTCATATTCGTTCAACAGAGGGACAGAGTCAAGCCTGCAGATACGCCTCTGCTGGCACAGTCCCATCCCAGAGGAGGGAGTTTTGAGAAACCACAGCCAGCACCCTCCCTGTTGGGTTATTTCAGCCACAGAGTTGCCAAGAAAACTGACTCACGCCTTGATACCTGCTCTGGTTGGTTGGATCCATCGAGATGCCTTTACTTAAAAATAAGGCTCATTCTCATGCCGGGTGTGGGATTTTTGTTTTAAAGAGATCAACCCCTGCTTGGAGAACCATGGTGGCTGCCACAGGCATGCAGAGTGCACACAGACGGGACCCAACCAGGTGAGCTCTGGGGGGCTACATTTTCCCAGGAGCAAATCCCTGCAGATACAGACCCAGGCCTGAGGGAGAGGGGCTGAGAATAGACCTCTAGGGAGGAACAGGATGAAATAAATACATTAGAGGAAATTCTGAAACAGTTCCCCTAGAGATCGCTGTTTTGGAAAGAGGAGGAAGGTGGGAGGAGCAGGGAACAAAGGGTTCGTGGGGGAAAGGTCTTTCCTACCGTGGGGATTCCCTGGTAAAAAAAAATCCACCTGTAATGCAGGAGACCCCGGTTCAATTCCTGGATCAGGAAGATCCCTTGGAGAAGGGTTAGACTACCCACTCCAGTATTCTTGGGCTTCCCTGGGAGCTCAGACGATAAAGAATCCTCCTGCAATGTGAGAGACCTGGGTTCAATCCCTGGGTTGGGAAGATCCCCTGAAGGAGGGCTTGGCAACCCACTCCAGTATTCTTGCCTAGAGAATCCCTATGGACAAGAGGAGCCTGATGGGCTACAGTCCATGGGGTCACAAAGAGTCAGACACGACTGAGCGACTAACACAGCACAGCACAGGGGGAAGAAGTGGGCATGTGCGAACACCACATGGCTCCAGAAACACGAAGGTCTCAGCCATGCTCTCCTTTCCTTCAGCTTTCTGATGCCCAGAACCTTACCATTTTTCTTGGACTTGAGCCTCTGAAATACATGTACAACAGCAGAAGATAACGGTTTTAAGCCCTCTCAGTTACATACTCCCCCAACGCTGTGGCCAAGACATTGTCTCCCTAGGGAGAAGGTTAGGGGAGGTGGGAGCGTGTAAGGACTCCACATAAAGGAGGGAAGGGGTTGAGGGGCAAAAAGAGTCGGAAGCTGGAGGCTCAGGAACCTGGACTCTGCCTCCCTCAGTCCCTGTCACACTGTGAGCAAGCAGGAAACGGTGCATCAGAAACTGGACGGGTGATGATGGAGTGAGAGCCAGCAGGAGGTGTCTATGAAATGACCCGTTCTGCCTTCTTCCTGGACAGGCTGTCTGTAACTGTTTGCCGAAGTACACTGGAGATGGGAAGGTCTGCACCCTCATCAATGTCTGCTTGACTGTGAGTACAGCCCCCTCCCTGCATCTAGGGTGCGGTCTTGAGGTGGCCTCCATCAGAGCTGCTTCTGGGCCATTTTTTCCTCGTGTCTCAGTTGCAGAGTTGGAGACACTGCAGCCTCTGCCTCCATCTTCACGTGGCTTCACCTCTGTGTCTGAGTCTCCTCTTCCAGTGAGGACACTAGTGGACTTAAGACCCCATGGTTAATCTAGGACATCGCATCTCCGAGACCCTTCATTGCATCTGCAAAGACTCTTTTTCTAAATAAGGTCCCATTCACAGAGACCAGGGCTTAGGATGTAGACATAGCTTAGAAGGGCACATAATTCAACCCACTCTAGAGCAGGAGAAGGGGTCTCTGGCCCCGGTCACAGAACGAGCACATGGCAGAGTCAGAACTTGAGGCCCTGTCTGTCTGACTCAAAGGCCACCCCCTTGACCATTTCTCGTGCTTGTTCCTCCATGAGGCTCTGATCCCCAGCAGAGGCCCAGTTCATACACCTTCCTTCCTCATCCATATCTCTGCCCACCTGAGAGCCTCCTGCAAGCATGAAAACAGCACAGATACTCTATAATTAAAGGCGAGGTCCCTACTGTCCCCCATGATGGTCTGTCTATTCTACACCAACTGCCTTCTGGCTGGTGACTATTACTTTGCTATGATGGATTAAAGTTTAGCCTTCAGCTGAGAAGTGTCAAACAAGATTTATGCCTTTCTAGTTAACTCCTAGGTGCGGATAAACTTCCCATTTGGCAACTCTGGACTGATCTCTTCAGGGCTGGAAATCTGCTGGAATGGACTTGCCATCTTGAGATATGGGCACACCTCAGAGACACTGTGGCTTTGGTTCCACACCACCAAAATACAGTGACTATTACAAGCAAGCAAGTCACAAGAATTTATGGTGTCCCAATACATATAAAAGTTATATTTACACTATATTGAAGTCTGTTACACTATATTGAAATCTGTCAAGTATGCAATAACATTATGTCTAAAAAATACAATGTGTGTAAGCCAACCACACTTCAATTTTAAAAAGAAGACACTAAGAGTTAAATAAATAAATAATGTATTGGGTTGCCCAGAAAGTTCATTTGGATTCACTTGGGACATCTTATGGAAAATCCCAAACGAACTTTTTGGCAAACCCAATACATACCTTAATTTTTAAAAAAAAACACTTCATTACTAAATATTGATAACCATCATCCAGCAACACAAAGTCATCACAAACTTCCAATCTGTAAAAATCACAGTACCTGCAAAGTTCAGTAAAATGAGGTGTGCCTGTGTAAGGCTGGGTCAGTAGGATGACTTTTACAACTTTAGGGAGATGGAACACAGATTCGGGAAAAGGGAAAATTATGCAAACCAGTCAGTTCAGTTCAGTCGCTCAGTCATGTTCAACTCTTTGCGACTCCGTGGACTGCAGCATGCCAGGCTTCCCTGTCTATTACCAACTTCTGGAGCTTACCCAAACTCATGTCCGTCGATTTGGTGATGCCATCCAACCATCTCATCCTCTGTTGTCCCCTTCTCCTCATGCCTTCAGTCATTCACAGCATCAGGGTCTCTTTTCCAATGAGTCAGTTCTTCGCATCAGGTGGCCAAACTATTGGAGTTTCATCATCAGTCCTCCCAATGAATATTCAGGACTGATTTCCTTTAGGATTGATTGGTTTGATCTCCTTGCTGTCCATGGGACTCTCAAGAGTCTTCTCCAACACCACAGTTCAAAAGAAACCAGTCAGAGAGTAAGACAAAAAGTGAATGTCAATACAGAACTGCTTTGTGAGCATTGGCCGGGCTGGCAAGCTAACTAGTCTGATTTCTATCCCCCATTCCTTGGAAATTTTACCAGAATAATGGTGGCTGTAGTGAATTTGCTATCTGCAACCATACTGGACAAGACGAAAGGACTTGTACTTGCAAACCAAACTACGTTGGGGATGGCTTTACCTGCCGTGGCAACATCCATCAGGTAACGCAAGGCATGTTTCCGTGAAGGGAACTCCACTTTCCTCCTTGTGTGAAGAATCTAAGGCACTGAGAAGGGTGCAAGAGTTTTGTTCCATATAAAACTAAAATGTGAGGGAGATCCCTGGAGGGACCTGGAAGTCCAGTGGTTAAGACTTTGCACTTCCATCACAGGGTTTGATCCCTGGTCTTGGAACTAAAATCCCACATACCACACAGTTCAGTTCAGTCACTCAGTCATATCTGACTTTGCAACCCCGTGGACTGCAGCATGCCAGGCCTCCCTGTCTATCACCAACTCCTGGAGTTTATTCAAACTCATGTCCATGGAGTCAGTGATGCCATCCAACCATCTCATCCTGTCTCCTCCTGCCTTCAAGCTTTCCCAGCATCAAGGTCTTTTCCAGTGAGTCAGTTCTTTGTATCAGGTGGCCTAAGTATTGGAGTTTGAGCATCAGTCCTTCCAATGAATATTCAGGACTGATTTCCTTTAGGATGGACTAGTTGGATCTCCTTGCAGTCCAAGGGACTCTCAACAGTCTTCTTCAACACCACAGTTCAAAAGCATCAGTTCTTCAGCACTCAGCTTTCCTTATAGTCCAACTCTCACATCCATACATGACCACTGGAAAAACCATAGCTTTGACTAGATGGACCTTTGTTGACAAAGTAATGTCTCTGCTTTTTAATATGCTGTCTAGGTTGGTCATAACTTTTCTTCCAAGGAGCAAGCATCTTTTAATTTCATGGCTGCAGTTACCATCCGCAGTGATTTTGGAGCCCAAAAAACAGTCTGTCACTGTTGCAATTGTTTCTCCATATATTTGCCATGAAATGATGTAAACAGACACCATGATGTTAGTTTTCTTAATGTTGAGTTTTAAGCCAACTTTTTCACTCTCATCTTTCACTTTCATCAAGAGGCTCTTCAGTTCTTCTCTTTCTACCATAAGGGTGGTGTCATCTGTATATCTGAGGTTATTGATATTTCTCTCAGCAATCTTGATTCCAGCTTGTGCTTCGTCCAGCCTAGCATTCTCATGATGTACTCTACATAAAAGTTAAATAAGCAGGGAGACAATATACAGGCTTGACGTACTCCTTTTCCTATTTGAAACCAGTCTGTTGTTCCATATCCAGTTCTACATGTTCCCTGTCCACACAGCATGGCCAAAATGTAAAACAAGCAAACAAAACTATAAAACATGGAAACTTTATCTTCCCATGAGAATTCACTTGATCTGGTATGCAGTGTTTCAGATTAACAGTTCTCAAGTCAGAAAATGCCTTGGTATGAATTCAGCTCAGCCAGTTATTATGATAATGTGACTTTAGGCAGATTATATCACCTCTTTGTGATATATCTGTTTTCTAACCTTTAAAAGAAAATAATGGTAGCATTCCCAGCAAGTTGTTATAAGATTTCAATGAGACAACGTGTGTAGCAGGTACAGAGTACACAGTAACTCAAAGGCATGGCCACGATGTAGGCTGTTGTTGGGGGGGGGGGGGGGTGGTTAGGTCCTTAGTGTGAAGCTCTCAGGAATGGCCCTTGGGCTCTTACAAAAAGGACCCCAGAGAGCTTTCTGGGCCCTTTCACACTGTGAGAAGATGACTCTATAAATGAGGAAGCAGAGCCTCACCAAGATGCCGCATCTGTTGGCACCTAGATTGTGAACTTCCCTGCCTCCGGAACTGTNGATGTGATACCTGTAGATTTCTACCTATTATAAAGTGAACATCCTGTTATTTGGTTTAAAGAGGGACCAGAGCATTCTGGCTGATTCAAATATTCTCGTTAGTAGAGAAAATAAATCTGCCACAAACCTATGACAGATTTTTCTAATACTTGAACTTTCAGAAATGCTCTTAAAGCTCAGGTACTTCTATAAATGGCTGAACCTTTCCATGGTAAATCAGATGGTGACTCCAGGAAGCTTTGAGTGTATATCCACACTCTCATTCTGAACATCAGTCGCGAGCCTACAGATGAGACTTGTATAAGAGGCCTGCTGTCGCAGTGCATTCATGCGTGCTCAGTCACTCAGTTATGTCAGACTCTTTGCAACTCCATGGACTGCAGTCCACAAGCAGGCTCCTGTTCATGGGATTTCCCAGGCAAGAATACTGAAGTAGGTTGCCATTTCCTACTCCAAGGTATCTTCCCGACCCAGGGATCGAACCCACATCTCCTTTTTTGGCAGGCAAAGTCTTTACCACTGAGCCACCTGTTAAGCTCTAAAAAGATGGTAGATTCTCTCAGTCTTGAAGTAATTGCCCTGTGATAACCCTCTACTGTTCTTGTGTTTGATTCACAGCCATTAAATGGACCTTTTTGTCTTTGTTTCCAGGAGCTTCCCAAGAATCCAAAAACATCTCAGTTTTACTTCCAGTTGCTGGTAAGAATGCATATGTATGTCTAACTAGAAGAATTGGGTCTCAAACCCCTGATATAGGTTAAAGATATGAGATTAAATCTGTAACCTCTGGAGTAGGCAAAGATAGAAGACAGTCCTGGAACCTACATTTCTGCAAAACTCTCTATGTTGGTCATCTGTGAACTTCTCAGGCCCCAGGTGGGCAGCATACGAGTAGAATAAAGGTTGCCTTTGCCTGTTGCACATGTGAGAATGTATTTTATGAAAAAACTGCCATCAAACCCATTGAGACAAGAAGCATTACTAGGGCAATCAGCTAACTCTGGGTGAAAATATTAAGTTAAATCTTTCTGCATCTCATACATCAGAATACAGTCCAGAGATATTGTAGAAAAGAATAAAAATCTAGAAGAGTAAAATCTAGAAGAAAATATAAGTAACCATAGGTCCTTACCCTTGCCAAGAACACAGAACAGTTGAGTAAACTGTCATATTACTTACATTTGCATTCTTAAGAAGTGGCAAGAATACACGGAAGAACTATACAAAAAAGATCTTCATGACCCAGATAATCATGATGATGTGATAACTAATCTAGAGCCAGACATCTTGGAATGTGAAGTCAAGTGGGCCTTAGAAAGCATCACTATGAACAAAGCTAGTGGAGGTGATGGAATTCCACTTGAGCTGTTTCAAATCCTGAAAGATGATGCTGTGAAAGTGCTGCACTCAATATGCCAGAAAATTTGGAAAACTCAGCAGTGGCCACAGGACTGGAAAAGGTCCGTTTTCATTCCAATCCCAAAGAAAGGCAATGCCAAAGAATGCTCAAACTACTGCACAATTGCACTCATCTCACATGCTAGTAAAGTAATGCTCAAAATTCTCCAAGCCAGGCTTCAGCAATACATGAACCGTGAACTCCGTGGATGTTCAAGCTGGTTTTAGAAAAGGCAGAGGAACCAGAGATCAAATTGCCAACATCCGCTGGATCATCGAAAAAGCAAGAGAGTTCCAGGAAAATATCTATTTCTGCTTTATTGACTATACCAAAGCCTTTGCTGTGTGGATCACAGTAAACTGTGGAAAATTGTAAAAGAGATGGGAATACCAGACCACCTAACCTGCCTCTTGAGAAATCTGTATGCAGGTCAGGAAGCAACAGTTAGAACTGGACATGGAACAACAGACTGGTTCCAAATAGGCAAAGGAGTACGTCAAGGCTGTATACTGTCACCCCTGCTTATTTAACTTCTTTGCAGAGTACATCATGAGAAACGCTGGACTGAAAGAAACACAAGCTGGAATCAAGATTGCCAGGAAGAAATATCAATAGCCTCAGATATGCAGATGACACCACCCTTATGGCAGAAAGTGAAGAAGAACTAAAGAACCTCTTGATGAAAATGAAAGAGGAGAGCGAAAAAGTTGGCTTAAAGCTCAACATTCAGAAAACAAAGATCATGGCATCCAGTCCCATCACTTCATGGGAGATAGATGGGGAAACAGTGGAAACAGTGTCAGACTTTATTTTGGGGGGCTCCAAAATCACTGCAGATGGTGACTGCTGCCATGAAATTAAAATACGCTTACTCGGAAGAAAAGTTATGACCAAACTAGACAGTATATTCAAAAGCAGAGACATTACTTCGCCGACTAGGTCCGTCTAGTCAAGGCTATGTATGGTTTTTCCTTTGGTCATGTATGGATGTGAGAGTTGGACTGTGAAGAAGACTGAGTGTCGAAGAATTGATGCTTTTGAACTGTGGTGTTGGAGAAGACTCTTGAGAGTCCCTTGGACTGCAAGGAGATCCAACCAGTCCATTCTGAAGGAGATCAACCCTGGGATTTCTTTGGAAGGAATGATGCTAAAGCTGAAACTCCCGTACTTTGGCCACCTCATGAGAAAACTTGACTCGTTGGAAAAGACTCTGATGCTTGGTGGGATTGGGAGCAGGAGGAGAAGAGGATGACCGAGGATGAGATGGCTGGATGGCATCACGGACTCGATGGTGATGAACAGGGAGGGCTGGCGTGCTGCGATTCATGGGGTCGCAAAGAGTCAGACACGACTGAGTGACTGAACTGAACTGAACTGAACTCAACCATAGAAAACATTTAGTGTGTGAAAGAGACACACTGGCAAAAATGTATCTGGAAATAACAGAGTTCTTTCTAGGTGGTGGGATTATGGGTAGTTATTTTCTTTTTTATACTATATTTTTAAATCTTTCATACCAGTCAACGTATGTCATTCTACAACCAGATAAAAATGAACATTATTTCCATGTCTAAGGAAGTGGGTGATTCTGAATCTAAAGCTAAATGAAACACAAGTCTCCCCATTCAGTTTTTCTCTCCCCTCTGCCATCGTGTACTCTTTCTCTGTTATTTGAGAAAGTCCCTGCCTGAGTCCCTGCCTTTACTTACGTTAGGTATTGGGTTGGCCAAAAAGTTCATTTGGGTGTTTCCATACGACGGTAGAGAAAAGCTTGAATGAACTTTTTGGCCAACCCAATACATGGCATGTGGCCCCCACTTGCCTTCCCCACAGGAACATTCTGTGCGAGACCTGATTGGCCCTGGCCCCTTCACCGTCCTGGCACCTTTATCTGCAGCCTTTGATGAGGAACCCCAGGTAAGCATGAAGCTAGAGGCAGGTAGGTAGAAGAGCTTTGGGACTGGAACACAATCTTTGGGCATTACCCTGGAACCAACATGAAAGACATTTCTAAGCAGGAGATTTAGAATCAGCTGGAGGTGACCAGCAATGAAAGGGATTGCCTGTCAGTGTGGGAACCCCTATCAGGAGAAGCATTCAAGTGGATTTGGGGTCACCACTAGCAGCGACTTCTAGAGGACATCCCTAAATAGCGCAGGAGGTTGGGAAAGAACAACCATTCTTAAATAATGTAACCCTGATAGACACCCCTCCAAAAAAAAAAAAGGAATACTAGATTAATGGGATATAAATAGGTTCTTTTCTTGTAGAATTTATCAGAGGCTTTACTGTCTAACATTCACTTGGACTCTTCATGCTGGATTATCCACTAATATGTAATAATGTAGCCAGCATTTATTTAATGTTTCCAACCAGAGGGCTGCTAGCTCTGGCTGGAATCCTCCAATCTATTGCAGATTAAGGACTGGGACAAAGGGGGCCTGATACCCCAGATTCTTCGGTATCACGTGATTGCCTGCCACCAGCTGCTTCTAGAAAACCTGAAACTGACCCCAAATGCTACTTCTCTCCAAGGGGAGTCACTTGTCATCTCCATGTCTCAGGTAGGAGAAGCCACTTCAGGAAGGTGCTCATTTTCCTTGGTCCCTCTCTCTTTCCTCTTCCTTAGAGCAAGAAGAGTAATAATAATAATAATAACAACTAACGCATGTGGGGATGACTGCTCTATTCCGGCTACTATCCTAAGTGTCTGATGTGTGTGTGCTAAATCACTTCAGTTGTGTCCGACTCCTTGAGATACATGGACTGTAACCTGCCAGGCTCCTCTGTCCATGAGATTTTCCAGGCAACAATACTGGAGTGGGTTGCCATGCCCTCCTCCAGGGGATCTTCCCACCCAAGAACCAAACCTGTGTCTCCTATGACTCCTACACTGCAGACAGATTCTTTATCCCTGAGCCACTGGGGATATGTACTAACTGATTTAATCCTCAGAATCCCATAATGTAGATACTATTATTTTCCTCAATTTAAAAATTAGGAAACTGAACTCAGGTTAAGTAGCTTTTCCAAGGTCACACAGCATGTAAATATTAATATTAGAGCTGGAATTGAAACTCAGAGGCAAGGCAGCTTCAAGTGGTCAAGAGAACTGCCTTCAGCAGCAGCTGGGGAGGGATGAAAGCTTTTCTTCAAATCCTTGACCATACTGATGCCTTCCCTCACCACAAAAAGAAACACATGGTGACTATGGAATTCATGACGAAGGAAAAAAGTATGTAGTGGGTCAGAAGGGGGGTTGCTAGAGAAGACATCTGAAAGAGAAGCTGATTTTGATCAGCTTATTATTTCATGTTGGAGAATCACAGTGAAATAACTGTTTTGGTTAATTGTTCAGTCGCTGAGTTGTGTCTGACTCTTTGCAACCCCATGGATTGCAGCATGCCCGGCTTCCCTGTCCTTCACTGTCTCCCAGAGTTTGCTCAGACTCATGTCCATTGAGTCGGTGATGCCTTGCAACCATCTCATCCCATCACTCACTTCTCTTCCTGCCCTCCATCTTTCCCAGCATCAGGGTCTTTTCCATTGAGTTGGTTCTTTGCATCAGGTGGCCAAAGTATTGGAGATTATTTGCTATTAACTTCTCCAGGTGAAAATTATATTCTTGACATATGCTTAAGTAATTTGGATCTTCAGATTTCGCTCACAGCTCTACTTGAACATTCATTTTCATGATGATTTAATATGTTCACAGAATATTTTGAAAGAAGTGATTTTGTGTCTATTTCTCTTTGTGCTCATTTCCTCTTTTTTCTTTTTTTGGTAAATTTCAGGACATGGTGTTGATAAATAATAAAGCCAGGATCATATCCAGTGATATCATCTGTACAAATGGAATCATCCACGTCATAGACAAACTGCTCTCTCCCCAAAACTTGCTTATCACCCCTAGAGATGCCTCTGGAACAATTCTGGTGAGTGAACTCATTGTCAGACTCTCAGCATGGAGTGACTCACAAGATGTAATTTATTATCTCAGTTCTGCTTTTGAGGTATTGTTCAAGACGGTTAAATTTTGCTGCTTCAGTCTCAAGTTACTGTTAAAAACCTCACTGGGGCTTCCCGGGCAGTTTAGTGGTTAAGACTCTGCACTTTGACAAAAGGAGATGCTGGCTTCGATCCCCAGTCAGAGAAATAAGATCCCACAAGCCACATGTCACGCTACCCCCCAAAAAACAAAACCTCATTAATACTGCGCTTGCATGCATGCTAAGTCACTTCAGTCGTATCTGACTCTTTGTAACCGTATGGACTGTAGCCCGCCAGGCTCCTCTGTCCAATGGGATTCTCCAGGCAAGAATGCTGGAGTGGGTTGCCATGCCCTCCTCCAGGGAATCTTCTCAGACCAGGAATCGAGCCTGAGTCTTTTAAGTCTCCTGCATTGGCAGGCGGGTGCTTTACCAGTGGAGTCACCTGAGAAGCCCATAAGAAATACTGTTCCTCAGCTCAGCTCAGTCGCTCAATCGTGTCCCACTCTCTGCGACCCCATGAATCACAGAACGCCAGGCCTCCCTGTCCATCACCATCTCCCGGAGTTCACTCAGACTCNGATTCATACCAATGACTTTAGTGATCAGTATTCCCAATGATTAATGACCTAAAAGACACAGTTAAAAGCAATATTGTCACAAGTTACACATGGTTTCAGTGCCTTTGAGTTTAAAGCTTCTATTGTGTGTTTTCACATTTTGCCTTCTTCAGGGCATATTCAGGGGCTCTCCGTTTCCATGGAAGAAGTTCTGTCTAAAGTTCGTGTGTCTGGTGAGTACATTGACGAGGCGCTGACATTATTTCTGGCATCTGTTTAACCGCCGCCTTCCAGCTTTACCTACTTTGCAGCCCCTCCAGGGAGTGGGCTCGCCTGTCCCAGGCGACCGCCACCCCTCCCGCGCCTCCCCTCCCGCGCCTCCCGCGCCTCCCGCGCCTCCCGCGCCTCCCTCTGTGCCGCGCTTTGCTCTCATGCTGCGCACTCCGCGGTCACTCCTCTTAGAGCAGAGTGAATCTGACAGAACAGGCGGGCTGGACTGAAATGTGGTTTACCCAGCAACTTTATCAGGATGTCAGCATTGGAAAGAAATGCTGTGCTGCAGAATCTTTCAAAGGGCAGGTGGTGACATCATTGTTTTTGACCCAGGAGTCCATGTCTTACATGACTCTACAAGGAGACACACACAGGACTTCACGTTTGCAGTCAGACGAACTGGAAGCGGCCCACACACCTGCTGATGGGATCCAGGCGGAGGGCGCTTGCCTGGGCAGGGATGCAGACAGGCAAGTCATGAGCAGGGCCTGGAAGCGTGTCCTAGGTGGTGTAAGCACATCGTGTTAAAACAAAACTTCCATGAAAAATGTCAGGCGAGTTCCTCACGAGACTATTTTAAGCTGTGACTTCTGGGGAGTACAGTGGGACTGAGACTCTGTATACACTTCTGTGCACTTAAAATTCCCTAAAAAGCATAAACTTATGTATCACTTTGAAAAATAAAACCAATGATCATACAGTAATATGGAAACACGTAATAGCAATTATGCTGCAGAATTATTTTTGGATGGCTACTTAAAGATAAAGATCTCCATTCCCTGCCTAACACAAGTAAAACGTGCCTCTCCTTTGTCCCCAGCTGTTCCTTAAAGTGGATTCAGACAGAGACGTTCCCAGATCGCTGACTTTGCTGACGACTGTCAGATAAGGAAAGGCCGCCTGTCACTTTGAGCTGCAGAGCAGACTGTCCCGGGAGGCAGACTGTCTGGACGGGACGGACACGCGGGGTGTGGGGCAGGTGGGCATTCTGTGGTCAGCACAGACGCACACCCCCTCCCCGACGGCGTCCACATGGCCCTCCCGGAATCCGGGAGAGTGCTGCAGCACGCGGACAAGGGGAGCCGGGAGCCCCAGGACGGCCGAGCGGCCGGTGTCATCACAGGGCGCTTAAAGGTGGAGGAGCGGCCTGGAGGAGACACGCCTGCAGAGGAGTGTCAGCGAGATGCTGAGAGACTGGCTTTGGAAAAAGGAGGAGGGGCCACAAGCCGAGGCTCGCAGTGGCCTTCAGGGAAGAGGTGAGGAAAGCACTCTCCCCCGGCGCCTCCAGAAAACGCCAGACTTTCTGGTCCCTGGAATTTAGCCGGGAGGCCTGCCTGGACTTCTAAGGTGTGGAGCCCAAGATGACAAGCTTGTGTTCTTCTGGTCCACTTGTGTGTATCTGTGTGCTAAGTCACTCCGGTCACATCTGACTCTCTGCGACCCTGCGGACCGCAGCCCTCCGAGCTCCTCTGTCCATGGGACTCTCCAGGCGAGAACACTGGGGCGGTCGCCAGGCCCTCCTGCAGGACTCTTCCCAGCCCAGGGACGGAGCCTGCGCCTCTTGCGCCTCCTGCGCAGGCAGGAAGCTTCTTTGCTGACACTCTGCCTCTAGCCCACTCTTAGTGGGAACTTTTCGCAGCAGCCACAGGAACATTATGCATGATCCGATTTCTTCCCCTCGACTCAGGGCGCAGTGCGGGGCGCGGTCATCGGGGGCGCACCCGGGAGGCAGCTTTGTGCTGCTTTGGGGTCTNGGAAAAGGAAATGGCAACCCACTCCAGTATTCTTGCCTGGAGAATCCCAGGGACGGGGAAGCCTGGTGGGCGCACAGCGTCAGACATGACTGAAGCGACTTAGCGGCAGCATCCTGAGTGCTAATAAGGCTTTCAGAGCACTTTGTATTCAGAGTACCATTTAGTTAAACTTTATATGCAATGTAATCATTAATCTTATCCACCTGGTAAAAACAATTAAACCTCAGTGAAGTTTAGAGACTGGCTCATATAGTGCAAAAGTGAAAGTGCAGGGATTCAACTACAGTTTTCTAGTGTTCTTTCCACTGAATCACACTGTGTGCGTCCTATCAAACACTACTGAGATGTCTTTTTTCTTGTCATAGAACTTTCTAAAAGCATTTTGCTTCCTGTTGGGGGGGGGTGGGGAATATATCCATCAATTTACTAGCTGTGTGGACTTTGGGAAGGGATGCTCAAGCATTGTTGCAAGAATTAAACAAAACAATGTATCTAGAGCATGTTTTAGACAATGTCTTGTTGTTCAATCAGTAAGTTGTGTGACTCTTTGAGATCCCATGGACTACAGCACGCTAGGCTCCTCTATCCTTCACTATTTCCCAGAATTTGCTCAAACTCATGTTCATTGTGTCAGTGATGCCATCCAACCATCTCATCCTCTGTTGCCACTTCTCCTGCCCTCAATCTTTCCCAGCATCAGAGTATTTCTAATGAGTTGGCTCTTTGTATCAGGTGGCCAAAATATTAGAGCTTCAGCATCAGTCCTTCTAATGAATGTTCAGGGTTGATTTCCTTTAGGATTGACTGGTTTGATCCCCTTGCAGTCCAAGAGACTCTCAAGAATCTTCTCCAGCAGTAAAATTCAAAAGCATCAATACCTGCTGCTGCTGCTGCAGTACCACTTCCTTTCCAAAATATACAGTGACGGGCTTTAACCTTATAATGACAGCAACTTATTTTTCACATGCACTAGGAAAAGGCAATGGCACCCCATTGCTAAGTCACTTTAGTCGTGTCCAACTCTGTGCGACCCCATAGACGGCAGCCCACCAGGCTTCCCCATCCCTGGGATTCTCCAGGCAAGAACACTGGAGTGGGTTGCCATTTCCTTCTCCAATGCATGAAAGTAAAAAGTGAAAGTGAAGACGTTCAGTCGTGTCTGACTCTTAGTGACCCCATGGACTGCAGCCTACCAGGCTCCTGCATCCATGGGATTCTCCAGGCAAGAGTACTGGAGTGGAGTGCCAGGAGACGTCTGAGGATCACTGACTGTTCACCCTCTCTGTCTCCCTGTCTCGCAGGGCGACCTCTTCCTGAACAGCCAAACGTGCAGAATTGTGCAGCGGGAGCTTTTATTTGACTTGGGTGTGGCCTACGGTATCGACTGTCTGCTGATTGACCCCACCCTGGGGGGCCGTTGCGACACTTTTACCACTTTTGATGTCTCGGTCAGTCCTGAAAGCACTACTGTAGAAAGAGACCCTGGGCCAACAAACAGCCCTGTGACCCAGCGCGGACTCTGCTGTGAAGACTCAGAGGGCGGGTCCCCAGCGAACACAGGAACCAGGGGATCAGGAGGCCACAGGACAGGGATTTTCAGATTCACCATCAACAAGCGTCTACTCAGTCCTGTACAGGCCTTGCCCCTTCCCATTTGTCCACTCACCCATTCATCCCCTCCCCGTTAAGTGAGCAGCTGTTGGGGACCAACAGTATGCCCTGTTCTGCCAATCACCTTCAAACCCACCCATCTACTCAGTCATTCACGTATCCATTCACCAAGCAGGTTTTGAGCCTCTGCCAAAATAAACCATGTGAAACTGCCACGTTCGACAGAGTATGACTACAAACACGGCCGTGTCGTGTGGTCCTAATGTCTAATACATGCTGCCCGTACTTCCGCTCACTCGCTCATGCACCGACACTGACTGAACCTCTCTCCTGGGCCCTGCACCATGTGAGGCACGTGCGCGTTCCACACTCGTTCATCCATCCAGTGCCATTTACTGAGTGTGACCTTGGAGCCTGCTATTTGGCTCAATGCCCATCTTATCCCTATCCAACGACAGAAGTAGTGATCATCAACTCCATAATGTCAATTTGGAAATTGAGTCTCAAAGAGATGAAGTGACTTAAATGGCAAAGTCTATGACCAGTTGATTTCTATACCAGGTGACTTATAGGCATTCGATAAATACCTAGATTACTAGAATACCAATCAACCAGAGTAAGAGATGAAAAAACAGTTGTTAACTTCTTAACTTCCAAAGTATATATACACACATTTTTTTTTTTCAGTTAATCATTTTTCCTCACAAATCCCCTGAAAATCAATAGCAAGAATTAGTATCCCTATTTTATAGATTAGAAGACTAAGGATCAAAGAATGCGATTCGCAAAAATTTCACAGCTGATCTCTAAGGGAACCGACACTCGGATCCACATTTCCCATGACTGCCATGCCACGTGCTGTGTGACCCTGCCCTGGTGCCCCTTCATCTAACAGGGAACTTATCACCTCAGAGAACTAAACCAGGGAGCTGAGATCCAAGACAGACCTTCAGAATTCTCTATGCCAAAATTGCAGTGCATTTGTTTTTGTGTTCTTAATCATAGCTTGAATCTTAATCAAGATTAAGTTCTTAGTCAAATAATCATAGCAATAACCAGGGGCATTTGCTTTGTTTCCTGATATTCTGGATTTTTAAGTGTTTCTTTTCTTGCATACTAGGGGAATTGTGGAAGCTGTATCTCTACACCCAGTTGCCCCAAGTGGACTAAACCAAAGGTAACTATGAACACAGTGATAATGTTTGGAGAGTGATAGGTTTGTTTCTTTATTAGACCCCAGTTTCCTTATAGGTATGGGTGTGTGCGCCTCTGTGTGCGTCTGTGGGTGTGTTATAACTGTGTGTAACTAATTCATGTCTGTCTTTCAACAATCAGGCAACTAGGATGAGAGTGTGAACATTCTTAGCCCAGGGAAACTGTCAGCCCACTTTTAAAATCTAGAAAAGTCATGAGATTAAAGACCTAGGAGTGGTTACAAAAATAATGCTAATTATAAAAATAATAGTTGCCTTTAGTTGGTTGCTGCTTATGACCCTCGCTCTGTGTTGGACTCTTTATTTTGACATTATCCCCTATTCCCATTATAATACAGGAAAATATATTACTACAATTTATGACAAATGAGTCTCAGAGAGGGTAAGCCATCAGCCCAAGACCACACAGCTATAAGGAACAAAGCTAGGATTAGAGCCTAAAATACAATGTAAGAGTAATGGTTAAGACAATGAAATTTGGAGTCCACAGTTATGGGGTCAAATTCCAGTGGGTGACCTTTGACAAGTCACTTAATCTATATGCCTTTGCCCCTGCACAATGGAGCTAATAATAGTTCTGTGTGTGATTATTAGGAAAGTAAGTTTTCAAATGTGGGTACGGAGACTGGCACATAGTAAGTACAAGTTAAATATTGGTTTAAGCACTTACTCCAAAGTCAAGCTCTTTCTACCCTACTAGTAACCCCTCTAACAGAAACACCCCTACAAAAATGAACTGTAACCCCATACCCTCTCTACTGATGATCTTGGGGAACTGCCAGACCTCTCTCCAGATAGAAAGCTACACCTTCCCCACTTTCTCCCCAAGTAAACTCATCTTTTGCAAACAGCTCTAAAGGCCCCCAAGTCCTTCGTCTTAAAATGGAGCAAAATCTTTTTTCCGTGGACTCACCTCTGCCCCCTCCCCCATTCATTTGCCTCCCTATGCTGGTGAGAAAAGAGTTCCCTGCACAGGGCTCATGGCCATTTGAGGCCTATTTTCTACTTGGGCAGTACCTAGGACTCTCCACTAGGGAGCAGACTAGAGCCCAAGAGCCCAAGTACAGGGATGGAATGTGGAGGGATGGTTGGATCTCTTCTTTTAGGGCCAGAAGCAGAAGTGCCTGTACGACTTGCCCTTCAGGAGGAACCTGGAAGGCTGCAAACAGCTTTGCACTCTGGTGATGCAGCTCCCCAAGTGCTGCAAGGGATACTTCTGGCCAGACTGTCGGGGTAAGAGTGCCTCTGATTATCCTGTGATTCTGAAAGGATTGCACGATCACTGTGGAGCCTTTGAAAGTACCAGAAGTATAAAGTGGAAGGTGGGGGTTGGGGAGCAAGGGAGTATATTGTTCTTAATGATTCTGCTAAGAAAAGATCCAAAAGCAATTATTCTGAAGAGTTGTGTAGTTTTCCTTCTCCATGTTTTTTTTTTTCCTTATCATATTTGGTTTTTACAGAGTTGAGATTCTGCTGTGCAGAGGTTGTAAATCATGTGTTTTCTGCTTAATGTTATAGAATAAGACATTTTCCATGGTGCTACAAACCCTATATTTTATTTTTGGAATGGTACTGATTCCAGTCTATGATACTGATAAGCACACTAGTTTAAATGCATCTAAGGACATCCACCTCGGCAGGGTGCTATATCAATGTGGTATGTGTGGGCCATTATTTCCTGGAAACTCCCCTGTTATAAGATGTGTAACATCACCCTTCCTACCTAGCCTCGCCCTTTCAGGAAAGGGCTCCTGAAACCCCTGGGTCTAGATACAACTTCTAGCTAATAATGCAGCACAACGGCAACAGCATGATGAATGCCATAGAACTTCCTGTCCACCGTGCACTGTTTTAAATGAACACATTTATTGCTACTTCCCATACAGGGCTTCCCTGGCGGCTCAGTGGTAAAGAATCTTCCTGCCAGTGGAGGAGATGCAGGTTCAATCCCTGGGTCAGGATGATCCTCTGGAGAAGAAAATGGCAATCCACTCCAGTATTCTTGCCTGGGAAATCCCATGGACAGAGAAGTCTGGGAGGCTACAGTCTAGTCAGTTGACCTAATGACCAAAGAACAAAACAATTTCCCATAAATGGCAATACATCTGAACCTCTCAACAAGCCCTAAGAAGCAGCTTCCATTGTCACCCCCATTTTACAGATGAGAAAATGGAGGTACACATTGGATAAGAAGGAATTCCATTTTCCCCCATTGTATCTCTAGGAGCCATGATTTTCAGTACAATGGGCTTTCCTGGTGTCTCAGTGGAAAAGAATCCATCTGTTATACAGGAGACATAAGAGTTTAGTTTGGTTCAGTCACTCAGTCATGTTCAACTCTGTGACCCCATGGACTGCAGCATGCCAGGCCTCCCTGTCCATCACCAACTCCCAGAGTTCACTCAAACTCATGTCCATTGAGTCGGTGATGCCATCCAGCCATCTCATCCTCTGTTGTCCCCTTCTCCTCCTGCCTTCAATCTTTCCCAGCATCAGGGTCTTTTCCAATGAGTCAGTTCTTCACATCAGGTGGCCAAAATATTGGAGTTTCAGCTTCAACATCAGTCCTTCCAATGAATATTCAGGACTCATTTCCTTTAGGATGGAATGGTTGGATCTCCTTGCAGTCCAAGGGACTCTCAATAGTCCTCTTCAACACCACAGTATGAAAGCATCAACTCTTTGGCTCTCAGCTTTCTTTATAGTCTAACTCTCACCTCCATACATGACTACTGGAAAAACCATAGCTTTGACTAGATGGAACTTTGTTGATAAAGTAATGTCTCTGCTTTTAATATGCTGTCTAGGTTGGTCATAACTTTTCTTCCAAGTTGCAAGTGTCTTTTAATTTCATGGCTGCAGTCACTATCTGCAGTGGTTTTGGAGCCCAAAAAAATAAAGTCTCTCACTGTTTCTACTGTTTCCCCATCTGTTTGCCATGAAGTGATGGGATCAGATGCCATGATCTTAGTTTTCTTAATGTTGAGTTTTAAGCCAACTTTTTAACTCTCATCTTTCACTTTCATCAAGAGACTCTAAGTTCTTCACTTTCTGCCATAAGGGTGGTGTCATCTGCATATCTGAGGTTATTAATATTTCTCCCAGCAATCTTGATTCCAGCTTGTGCTTCATCCAGCCCAGGTTTCTCATGACATACTCTGCATTTTAGTTAAATAAGCAGGGTGACAATATACAGCCTTGACATACTCCTTTCCCTATTTGGAACCAATCTGTTTTTCCATGTCCAGTTCTAACTGTTGCTTCCTGACCTGCATACAGACATAAAAGATGTGGGCTCGATCCCTGGATGGGGGAAGATCCCTAGGAGAAGGAGATGGCAATCCACTCCAGTGTTCTTGCCTGGGAAATCCCATAAACAGAGGAGCCTGGCAGGCTACAGTCCATGGGGTTGCAAAGAGTTGAACTCGACTTAGCGACTAAATCACCACCATAATTTATTTATCATGATCCAGTTGAGAAAATTCTGGGCTGAGAGTCTACACAGTTATTCAACCTTCACTCCCTTCTCCATCACTAAAGCATAGACCATTCACCAAAGTCAGTGCCATCCCATATGTTTGTTCAGTGCTTTATATTTTCAAATGCTGCCAGTTACAGTATCTCATTTGATCCTCACAGTCACAGCATGGAATAGGGCAAGTGGGCATCATCCCCAGCCTCTAGAGTTAAGAGAACTGAAGCTCAGAGCAAGTTCATTATTCAGCCCAGACCAGCAAACCCAGGTCCACGTGTGTGCTCAGTCACTTCCAATGTGTCCGACTCTTTGCAACCCCATGGACTGTGTAGCACACCAGGCTCCCCTGTCCTGGAGATTCTCCAGGCAAGAATACTTGGATGCATTGCCATTTCCTCCTCCAGGGGATCATCCTGACCCAGGGATCAAACCCACATCTCTGATGTCTCCTGCATTGGCAACGGTTTCTTAGCCAAATCCAGGTCTCCTGACCCCCAAATACAGCACACAGTTTAAGACATCACCCTTCCAGTCCTATCAGATACATTTAAACTCTCAGCCAGTGGCTTACCCTAAACATCCAGTGACACTATATGGATGTGTCCCCAGGACAACTGACCTCCTAGACTACTGGAGGACAGAACCCACAGCTGAGGTCAGGTTAGCAGCACATTTACAGAGGCACTGAGCTGCTCTGGGCCTCGGGAGACTGTTCAGTCACTGCTGTCTCGTCTCTTCCAGCCTGCCCTGGAGGTCCGGACACCCCGTGCAATAACCGGGGTGTCTGCCTGGATGAGTATTCGCCCAGCAGACAGTGTAAATGCAACAACGGCTTCAACGGGACAGCATGTGAGCTGTGCTGGCCGGGGAGATTCGGGCCTGACTGTCAGCGTACGTGGCATCCTCTCCACTGAGTTTTCACCTGTCATCAGCTGGGCGTGCATCCTTCCCTGATGCATACCATCCACCTGAGCTAGAAACATCCGTCCTCTTTTTCCCAGCCTCCCATTTGCCTGCTTATTTTTCCTCCTTGGATATTTTCCCAATTTCCATCCACTGAAAGAGCCTCATCCATAAAATTGAAATTCACATTCCCAGCAGCCACCCAGGCAGGCTGTAGCTAACCAATGCCCATTCAGTCATTCGACTACCATGTATATGCTGAGTCCTTACTAATATCAATAGCTCACATGTATGGAATGCCTGCCATTTGCCAGGCATGTATGTTGTAGCATCTCCTCACAACAAGCCTTCGAAGTGGGAGCTATTATTATCTCTCCTTAGCAGATGACAAAGCTGAGGCACAAAGAGCCTAAGGAACTTGATCAAAAGCCAGGAATAGTTCTAAATTGTAGGGGTACAGGGTATGAGAAGGGGATAGAATCTCAGCTTTCAAGGAGTCACACTCAAAGGGAAGAAACAAAAATAGACATAAAGGTACAAAGAGAAAGACGCAGGTGAAGGGGATCAAGAAAAAAAGGAAATACTACTCCAGAAAACATCTCACGAAATATTTGAGGAGAGACCTAGCAGAGAAGAGGGGGCCAGGTGTGGGGATGTCAATAATCGCTCTGTCCAGTCAGATTTCAGTGATGCTGGAAATGCCGCCTAACTCTGCCATGAGGAAGCCACTAGCCATGTGTGGTTATCGAGCACACAGAATCTGTGAATGAGGGACTGATTTTTGTTAATTTTAATTAGCTTATGTTTAAATAGTCACGTGTGATGACTGGCTGCTCTGTGGGACAGTGCAGACTAAAGGAAAGACTTTCTGGGAAGAGAGGCAAGTGCAAAGGCCCTGAGGTAGGACAAGTTTCGGCATGCAAGGCCCAGCCAAGCGCCCGAGGTAGCTGAGCAGAGTCGGCAAAGGAGAGAGAGAGAACACAGAGATGGGCTCAGAAGGTCGCCAGGGGCCAGATATGGGGGCTGCTTGGCCAGAGACAGATCTTCAGCATCTCATCTAAGTGCAGTGGCGGCCAGTAAGGGATTGTGATGGGTAGGGGTGTCCTAAACAGAAAGGGCCACCCCAGCTGCCCTGTGCAGAGAGTACCATGGGAAAACAGGTGCAAAAGAAGGGCCAGCTTTGGGGACGCTAATGCCCCAATCCAGGTGAGAGATGGCAGTGCCTTGGGCTAAGGTGTTGGTGCTGGAGGTCGTCAGAAGCAGAAGGAATGTTTCTTGAAGCTTTGACTTTCAAATGGATTTCTGTTCGGAGGCCCAGATAAGGTTCCCTTCCCTTTCTGTTCTATTCCATACCCCCATGACACCCTCTACTTCTATAATTTACAACACTCAACATATTTATCATTACATGTTCAATAGCCCATTCCCCCTAGACTGTAAGCTCCTGAGAATAGGGACCTTATGGCTCATGTTTTCCGCTGTAACCTCATTGCCTGGTAGCCTGTGCCTCATGGTAGCCACTGAGTACATTTATTTTTTGTAAGTTTGAATGAATGAATGTGGATAAGCACGGGGCCTCCCACACTGACCACGCAGCCAGCACATGGCCCGTGAGCTGGCAGATTGGACTTCAATCCCGGATCCCTGCTGACTGGCCACATTCCGATTTGCTCTACAGCTTGTGGCTGCTCGGACCATGGACAGTGTGACGACGGGATCACGGGCTCCGGCGAGTGCCTCTGCGAGATGGGCTGGACGGGCCGCTTCTGTGACGCCCAGACAGGTCTGTTGTGAGGGTGGTTGGCCACCAGCAGCCCCTCGCTGCAGCAGACCTTGCCAAGAGCAGCCGACTGCGGGTGGGGGTCTGAGCGACATCTGAAAAAAACAGCTGAGCAGGGGTTCACTTATCCTCGAGGAAAGATGGCTATGCGGCCCCGGGGTCAGGAGGTCTGGGGACCCGGAGGAAACTAGATGAAAAGATTGAACTCAAACCCAGGAAACCAGCCTGCAGTCCTGTCAGTCATAGAAGGACCCACCTCAAGCAAAGGACTGTTGGGCAGGAATGGTCCTCAGGATCACTGCCCAGGTCTGGTTGTGTGTGGACACAGAGTTGGAGGGTTTCATGGAAAATACAGTATTCCGTGGAGGCCAGGATCTGACCCTGAACTCTGCTACGTACTAGACAAATGGCCTCAGCAAAGCCACTCTCTTGGAATCTTGATATACTCGTCCGTAAACAGAGAGCCTCTTGCACAGCTTGTAGGGAAGGACTGCCGTAGGGTCAGGGTCGTGGGTTTGGAGCGCCAGTGCACGTGGGCACTCAGGAACCATAGCTGCCAGTATCATCGTCAGTTATTCTCATCTTTGTCATGGCCTCAATCCTTACTGAGCTGTCAGTTTTCTGAGTCCTCCCTTGCACCCTGAGCCCTGTGTTCTAGTCAAAAGGTCTCAGGTGTGAAGGTTGATGATCAAGTTGTCACTTCATTGTCCCTGGGGGGCAGAAGGGCGTGACCGAGCTCTTCTTATGAGTAACAGCAACCCAAAGTGCCAGAATCCCGGCAGTCCTCAAAGCTTCAGTCCCTCCCCCTCCGCCTCCCCGCCTCTCCTCATCCTCCTCCCCTTTCTTCCTCTGCTTTCCTCCCTCTCCTTCTCTCCTAACCATCCCATGGCTTCATGCTGCCTCTGGATACTGCAGCCCCTTTCAATCGCCAAAGTCCCAGATTAGTGGTACCCTAAGAAGGCCCTTGAAATTCCAGATGTTCAAGCTGGATTTAGAAAAGGCAGAGAAACCAGAGTTAGAATTGCCAACATCCATTGGAGCATCGAAAAATAAGAGAATTCCAGAAAAATATCTACTTGTGCTTCACTGACTAATGCCTTTGACTGTGTGGATCACAACAAACTGGAAATTTCTTAAAAAGATGGGAAAACCAGACCACCTGACCTGCCTCCTGAGAAATCTGTATGCAGGTCAGGAAGCAACAGTTAGAATCGGACATGGAACATTGGACTGGTTCCAAATCGGGAAAGGAGTAATCAAGGCTGTATACTGTCACCCTGCTTATTTAACTTCTATGCATAGTGCATCAGGCAAAATGCTGGGCTGAATCAAGCACAAGCAGGAATCAAGATTGCCAGGAGAAATATCAATAACCTCAGATACGCAGATGATACACCCTTATGGCAGAAAGCAAAGAAGAACTAAAGAGCCTCTTGATGGAGGTGAAAGAGGAAAGTGATAAAGCTGGCTTAAAACTCAACATTCAAAAGATGAAGATCATGACATCCAGTCCCATCACCTCATGGCAAAGAGATGGGGAAACAATGGAAACAGTGAGAGACTTTATTTTCTTGGGCTCCAAAATCACTGCAGATGGCAAATGCGGCCATGAAATTAAAAGACGCTTGCTCCTAGGAAGAAAAGCTACGACCAGCTTAGTGTCTCTTAAAAAGTAGAGACATTACTTTGCCAACAAAGGTCTGTATTGTCAAAGCTCTGGTTTTTCCAGTAGTTATGTATGGATGTGAGAGTTGGACCATAAAGAAGGCTAAATGCTGAAGAATTGATGCTTTTGAACTGGTGTTGGAGAAGACTCTTGAGAGCCCCTTGGACTGCAAGGAGACCAAACCAGTCAGTCTTAAAGGAAATAAATCCTGAATATTCATTGGAAGGACTGATGCTGGAGCTGAAGCTCGAATACTTTGGCCACCTGATGTGAAGAGCTGACTTACTGGAAAAGACACTGATGGTGGGAAATACTGAAGGCAGGAGGAAAAGGCAGTGACAGAGGATGAGATGGTTGAATAGCATCACCCACTCAATAGATATGTGTTTAAGGAAACTCCAGGAGATAGTGAAGGACACGGAAGCCTGGGGTGCTACAGTCCATGACATCACAGAGAGTTGGAGACAACAGCAAAGAAGACCCTGGAATTTCTGCTCCGATTTTTAACCATCTCTTCTGGAACCCCATGCTCTCAGGGCCAAAGAGCTAGTCTGCAAAATTCATCCTTGATGGCAGACTTTGAGGTAGAAAGTTTTCAGTGGTTGCCCCTACGGTTAACATCTTTGCATTTTGATCTGGATAACATGGCAGAAGTAAAGTCTTAATACAAAAGAATAATTCTGGAATCTCAGAGTCCCAGGCTGGGAGGGACCTTAGTAAATCACCCCATTACCACCCGTCTTGCAGCTGTAAGGGGGCACTTTAGAAACCCGGGGGCAGCCAGATGGCATCTCAGAAGATGCCTTAGCTGGATCCCAGCGCCTCACATCACGGAGGGAGATGAATTATGGCTTCTTTCTTTGCAGCTTTGCCTCCCGTGTGCTCGCCTCCTTGTTCTGCTCATGCCACCTGTAAGAACAACAACACATGCGAATGTGACCTGAACTATGAAGGAGACGGAATAACGTGCACAGGTAAGTCCCATCTGTGCGTGGGCGGAATAGCAGCGGGGTGCAGGGGCGGATGGAACTCAATCAGGGGACCTGGGCTCCGTCCCAGCCCTTCTGCTTCCTGCTTGGACCACTTCAGCAATACCCACCCTCTCTGTGACGGGTTTGCTCATGCCTAACCTGCCCACTTCCCAGGCCATGACTTTGAACTTGCTTTGCAAGCTGCGATGCACTTTGTTTTACAGTGTTTTTGTAACTTTACAAATAATCCAGTCTTATGTCAAAAAATTGAGAAAATATTCTATAGTATCTTAATTTAAGACAGTGCTTCCCTCAGATACAACTTAGTGACTAAACAGCAATTTTTTAAATATAAATTTATTTATTTTAATTGGAGGTTAATTACTTTACAATTTTGTATTGGTTTTGCCATACATCAACATGAAGCTGCCACAGGTGTACACGATGCATGAGACTGGATGCTTGGGGCTGGTGCACTGAGACGACCCAGAGGGATGGTACGGGGAGGGAGGAGGGATGGGGGTTCAGGATGGGAAGCACGTGTAAACAGCAATTTTAAAACAACAGTGAAACCTACACTTGCTCTCACCACTTAGTGAGAATCACTTTGAACACAGCTATGTACCTGTCTCTAGTAATTAAGATAGAGGTTCAGCCACACAGAAATCCAAATAAACAGTGGCATAAACAAGGCAGATGTTCAGATATTCATTTCTATCTTGTTTAGTACTTTGAATGGAGGTATCCAGAGCTAACACAGGGTTTCTCTGTGAGAGTCTGGAGCCCGGCCTCCTTCTGTCTTGTTGCTCTTCCATCGTTCACTCACCTGGCCTGAGATGGCCTCGCCCAAAAGCACATCCCAGGAAGCAGAAGGAAAGAAAGTCAGGGTGGGGGGAAGCAAACCTCATTCCCTTTAAGGACATGCCCAGGGCTTCCCACATGGTGTGTCCCACATGGCGTGTCCCACATGGCGTGTCCCACATGGCGTGGCGCTAGTGGTCAAGAACCTGCCTGCCAATGCAGAAGGCACGGTTCAGTCCCTGGGTCAGGAAGAGCCCCTGGAGGAGGAAATGGTAACCCACTCCAGGATTCTTGCCTGGAGAATCTCATGGACAGGGCAGCCTGGTGGGCTGTAGTCCATGGCGTCACAAAGAGTCAGACACGACTGAAGCAACTTAACACACTCAGAAGTTGCTAAACTCCTGTCTACTCCATCACATTGTCCAGAACCTCATTCTCTGTCACACCTGGGACAAAGGAACCTGAGAAATGGAGTCTTCAGTTGGTCAACCATGAGCTAAGCTATAAATCTCAGATAGGAAAAGGAGACAGGAGATATTAGGGGAAAACTAGCNCAAATGCGGCCATGAAATTAAAAGACGCTTGCTCCTAGGAAGAAAAGCTACGACCAGCTTAGTGTCTCTTAAAAAGTAGAGACATTACTTTGCCAACAAAGGTCTGTATTGTCAAAGCTCTGGTTTTTCCAGTAGTTATGTATGGATGTGAGAGTTGGACCATAAAGAAGGCTAAATGCTGAAGAATTGATGCTTTTGAACTGGTGTTGGAGAAGACTCTTGAGAGCCCCTTGGACTGCAAGGAGACCAAACCAGTCAGTCTTAAAGGAAATAAATCCTGAATATTCATTGGAAGGACTNCATAAAGAAGGCTAAATGCTGAAGAATTGATGCTTTTGAACTGGTGTTGGAGAAGACTCTTGAGAGCCCCTTGGACTGCAAGGAGACCAAACCAGTCAGTCTTAAAGGAAATAAATCCTGAATATTCATTGGAAGGACTGATGCTGGAGCTGAAGCTCGAATACTTTGGCCACCTGATGTGAAGAGCTGACTTACTGGAAAAGACACTGATGGTGGGAAATACTGAAGGCAGGAGGAAAAGGCAGTGACAGAGGATGAGATGGTTGAATAGCATCACCCACTCAATAGATATGTGTTTAAGGAAACTCCAGGAGATAGTGAAGGACACGGAAGCCTGGGGTGCTACAGTCCATGACATCACAGAGAGTTGGAGACAACAGCAAAGAAGACCCTGGAATTTCTGCTCCGATTTTTAACCATCTCTTCTGGAACCCCATGCTCTCAGGGCCAAAGAGCTAGTCTGCAAAATTCATCCTTGATGGCAGACTTTGAGGTAGAAAGTTTTCAGTGGTTGCCCCTACGGTTAACATCTTTGCATTTTGATCTGGATAACATGGCAGAAGTAAAGTCTTAATACAAAAGAATAATTCTGGAATCTCAGAGTCCCAGGCTGGGAGGGACCTTAGTAAATCACCCCATTACCACCCGTCTTGCAGCTGTAAGGGGGCACTTTAGAAACCCGGGGGCAGCCAGATGGCATCTCAGAAGATGCCTTAGCTGGATCCCAGCGCCTCACATCACGGAGGGAGATGAATTATGGCTTCTTTCTTTGCAGCTTTGCCTCCCGTGTGCTCGCCTCCTTGTTCTGCTCATGCCACCTGTAAGAACAACAACACATGCGAATGTGACCTGAACTATGAAGGAGACGGAATAACGTGCACAGGTAAGTCCCATCTGTGCGTGGGCGGAATAGCAGCGGGGTGCAGGGGCGGATGGAACTCAATCAGGGGACCTGGGCTCCGTCCCAGCCCTTCTGCTTCCTGCTTGGACCACTTCAGCAATACCCACCCTCTCTGTGACGGGTTTGCTCATGCCTAACCTGCCCACTTCCCAGGCCATGACTTTGAACTTGCTTTGCAAGCTGCGATGCACTTTGTTTTACAGTGTTTTTGTAACTTTACAAATAATCCAGTCTTATGTCAAAAAATTGAGAAAATATTCTATAGTATCTTAATTTAAGACAGTGCTTCCCTCAGATACAACTTAGTGACTAAACAGCAATTTTTTAAATATAAATTTATTTATTTTAATTGGAGGTTAATTACTTTACAATTTTGTATTGGTTTTGCCATACATCAACATGAAGCTGCCACAGGTGTACACGATGCATGAGACTGGATGCTTGGGGCTGGTGCACTGAGACGACCCAGAGGGATGGTACGGGGAGGGAGGNTTTATTTATTTTAATTGGAGGTTAATTACTTTACAATTTTGTATTGGTTTTGCCATACATCAACATGAAGCTGCCACAGGTGTACACGATGCATGAGACTGGATGCTTGGGGCTGGTGCACTGAGACGACCCAGAGGGATGGTACGGGGAGGGAGGAGGGATGGGGGTTCAGGATGGGAAGCACGTGTAAACAGCAATTTTAAAACAACAGTGAAACCTACACTTGCTCTCACCACTTAGTGAGAATCACTTTGAACACAGCTATGTACCTGTCTCTAGTAATTAAGATAGAGGTTCAGCCACACAGAAATCCAAATAAACAGTGGCATAAACAAGGCAGATGTTCAGATATTCATTTCTATCTTGTTTAGTACTTTGAATGGAGGTATCCAGAGCTAACACAGGGTTTCTCTGTGAGAGTCTGGAGCCCGGCCTCCTTCTGTCTTGTTGCTCTTCCATCGTTCACTCACCTGGCCTGAGATGGCCTCGCCCAAAAGCACATCCCAGGAAGCAGAAGGAAAGAAAGTCAGGGTGGGGGGAAGCAAACCTCATTCCCTTTAAGGACATGCCCAGGGCTTCCCACATGGTGTGTCCCACATGGCGTGTCCCACATGGCGTGTCCCACATGGCGTGGCGCTAGTGGTCAAGAACCTGCCTGCCAATGCAGAAGGCACGGTTCAGTCCCTGGGTCAGGAAGAGCCCCTGGAGGAGGAAATGGTAACCCACTCCAGGATTCTTGCCTGGAGAATCTCATGGACAGGGCAGCCTGGTGGGCTGTAGTCCATGGCGTCACAAAGAGTCAGACACGACTGAAGCAACTTAACACACTCAGAAGTTGCTAAACTCCTGTCTACTCCATCACATTGTCCAGAACCTCATTCTCTGTCACACCTGGGACAAAGGAACCTGAGAAATGGAGTCTTCAGTTGGTCAACCATGAGCTAAGCTATAAATCTCAGATAGGAAAAGGAGACAGGAGATATTAGGGGAAAACTAGCAGTCTCAGACACATATACCTTCTGTTTTCATAAACATTCATGATAACATGAATGTCCCTGTTCGTATAGGGACAGATACTTTCTTTACAGAACTGAGATCTTGCTATTCCCGCTACTTTATAATCTGCCACAAGGCAGTCCAGAATTGGCTCAGCATCCTCAGTGGCATCAAAGACGCAGGTTCTGTCTGCTCTGCCAGCCTTGGGCCTTCTGCCCTCATGTTCATGCTCTCAGCCAGAAAGGCAGAGGGGAGAAATCAGAGGGCTTTCCAGCTACTCCTTGGCCTGGAGCTAAACTATTAGTCAATTGAAATTTGGGGGATTGTGAAAACAAAGGTTAAGCAACACAAAAGAGTGGGAGAAATGTGGGCTTTGGAATCAAACCACCCTGGGTTTAAAACCAACCCCTCCACGTTGTAGCTAGTTTGCCTTTGATGGTCAGTTAAGCTCTGAGCTTCAGTTTCTTCGTCTGTAGAATGGGGGTAACAGTGTCTGTGTCACAGGTGCGCAGTAGTGCCTTAACCCTACACATACACACACACATACATGCACGCACGCACGCGCACATGCGCGCGCACACACACACACACACACACACACACACACGACTATGTCCTAACATTAAAAACCCAAACTCATTAGAAAACTACTATCAAAGTGGAGCCTAGAAGTTTGTGATTAAAAAGGGCAGAGGTGGACAGATATCCCCAGGCCTAGTCTATTAGGGCGGGGTCCCCAACCTCCAGAATCTTAACACCTGATGATCTAAGGTGGAACTGATGTAATAATAATAGAAATAAGGTGCATAGTAAATGTAATGAGCTTAAATCACCCTGAAACCAACCCCCAGCCCCTGGGAAGATTGTCTTCCATGGAACCAGTCCCTGGTGCCAAAAAGGTTGGGGACCACAGTATTAGGGTGTTAGCCACAGGACACTAGCGTTGGCAGAGGTAGCACAGAGGCCACCAGGCACCAGGAGAGGAGGCACTGACATGTTAGGGCCCATTTCCTCGCCCGGTGTGCCTCGTCCTGGGGTGACCCACACCCTGACCTGAAGCCCCTGTTACACGGAGTCTATCTTCCTCTGCTCTTGCAGTTGTGGATTTCTGCAAACAGAACAACGGCGGGTGTGCAAAGGTCGCCAAGTGCTCCCAGAAGGACACGAAGGTCTCCTGCAGCTGTCAGAAGGGCTACCAGGGGGACGGCCACAGCTGCATGGCAATTGACCCCTGTGCAGACGGCCTCAATGGCAGGTGTCACGAGCATGCCACCTGCAGGATGACCGGCCCGGTGAGTCTCTGCCCAGGGGAAATGGGGGGTGGGATACCACCTGTGCCTCCCCCAGCCTGGCTTCTCCACTCAAGTCACCGCTGGCCTCTTCCCAAGCCTTCTTCCCACCCAAGTCTATTTCTCTATTTGTTGATAAGTCAACAAGCTAAATACAAAGTGGAACCCGATGCAGGAAAAGGACCTTACTGGAAAAAATGGTTAGGTCCACTTAAAGTCTATTGTTTAGTTAATAGTAACACATCAACACTAGTTTTTTAATTTTGACAGTGAACTCTGGTTAGGTAAGATGTTAACATTAGGAAAGACTGGGTGGAGAATATAAGGGGACTCCGCATCTTTTCTGTAATCTAAAATCATTCCAAATACAAACCAAAAAAGTTAGTAAGAAGTGGCAGGAAAAGTGCACTCACTTTTTAGAGTGCAGTCAGGGCCCCGTTGCCCTTTTCTCTGGTGGGAAGAGAAGATGGGAGGAGATGTCCATTACGGCTGCGAATGTGAACTCAACAGTCAGGCAGCCTCTGAATCTTGGCTCCTGGCCTGATATGCTGTGCAGTCTGGGGCTGGCTGCTTAACCCTTCTGAGCCACAGTTTCCTTAGCCACAAATTATGAGCCTCATAATAATGCAGACCTCACAGGATCGTTCATGGGGATTAAAGGAGATCATTCATTGGCTCGACAAATGGTCATCAAGCACCCACTATGTGCTGTTGTAGCTGTCAGGGATGTAGTGATCAAAAGTTTATACATGATAGAAGGAAGAGGCATGCTCAGTTCTGAAATCAGGCCAGTGTGATAAAAGGGATCAGGAGACAGGGAGGGTCTCTCTGAGGAAGTGACGACTGAGCTGAGATGTAAAGGAGGACACTCCATCCTGAGTCGGGATAAAAGCAAGACAGAGCAGCAACTCAACTCCCACTGGACAGGAGAAGCAGGTTGCTCACCCTTCTGAGCATCTCCTATGCTGGATGGTAGCCGTGGAGCACATGGGATTCTGGGGGCCCAGAGAAGCGGCTTTTTCATCTTTGCTGCTATCCCCCTAGGGCAAGCGCAAATGTGAATGTAAAAGTCACTACGTGGGGGACGGGCTGGACTGTGAGCCAGAGCAGCTGCCCATCGACCGCTGCCTGCAGGACAACGGGCAGTGCCATGCCAATGCCGACTGTGCCGACCTCCACTTTCAAGGTCAGAGTGATCTGGGCCCAAAGCGCCTGATCTTCAGGGTTGGGGAAAGAAGCTCTGTAAGAGCAAAAGGGAAAAGTCTTAAACTGGGACCAAACAGCTCATGCATTGCCCAGGAAGTAGTGGGCTTCTGCAGTCCAGGGGCAGAGTATGCTCAGAACTGGACTGTGAGTGTTAGAACCAGGAGGGAGCTGGCAGGTCAGCTACTATACTCACGCTTCCATGGTTGCTTAGCAACCCTTGCCACTGTGGATTGAAATTGAATCTGAGGAGCATAGTAGTTTAAGATATTAAATAACAAAGGGATAGTGCCTGCCACAAGCAGAGCAGCAGTTTCTTAGTAGTTGTTTTAATGATAGCACATCAATCAGCATATATGCATTCATTTCCATGGATGATTTGAATGGCTTATCATAAACCCACAGGTAGAATCACACTAAGAATCATAACACACAATAAAAAGCCGGGTAGCACTGCAGAGATGTGGTTGGTGGTGCATCTTGACCCCTGATGGAGAAAAGCCGTCTGGGACCCACTAGTGGGGTTCTGAGCCCGGGGCAAGGAGTGACCACAGTGGTCCAGAAAGCGATTTAGAGCACCGTGCATTGTGGCCAATCGGGATTTACTGTTTGTTTTATAGACATGGTAATGTTAGTGGCATAGCTTTCTGACATCTCAGTAATAACTGTTGACTTAACACCTGCTATGTACTGGCTTGGTTTGTTTGTGCTGCTGCAATATAGCCCAGGTGGCATATAAACAACAGAAATTTATTTTTCAGCTCTGGAGGCTAGAAACTTGAGATCAGCGTGCCTGCATTGTGGGGTTCTGCTGAGGACTGTCTTCCAGGTTACAGACCACTGACTTCTCCTAGTGTCCCCACAAGCAGAAGGAACAGGGAGCTCTCTGGGGTCCCTTTTATAAGGGCTCTGCCCACTCACTGTGGTTCCAGCCTCCTTACCTAATAATCTCCCAAAGGCCCCACCTTCTAACATCATTGTTAGCAAATCAGGTCTCACTGCTCACCACTTACAAAATCAATATTCACAAACGCAGGTAGAAAGGAAAGATACCAGCAATCTGGGGAGGTGGTGGACTCAGCGTCCCCTTCCCCAAACCAACCTCCAAAGATTCTGCTCGGCCATGAAAGCTTTCAAAGGGAAACTGGGATGTAATCTCAGTTAATCATTGCGATGAGGGGGGACAGAGTTGTCACTATCCCCCACTGTGTGCAGGTCGACTTCTTATGATTTTTCTTTAGATGCTCTCTTGTTCACACAGTCGGTTCATGAAATGACTGAAGGGGAAGCTAGGGAAGAGATCTGGTCATCTGTTAATTACTTATTCTTCATTTCTACTTCTTCTATCTACAGAAGAAACCAACACATTAGGCAAGGTATTATGTGATCGAAAGATTTGAAAGCTGGGCTAGGGTTGCAGATGGGTAGAACATGGGGATGTTGGGTTTAAGGTTAGTGACAAGACAAGGGGACCTCCTGCAGAGAGCTCTGCCTGCCAACAGCTGCTTGCTTACATGAGATAAATTGCTGTCATCTTACTACTTTTCTTTCCCCAGTTTTATTAATCTTAAAAAGGCCTCAACTACATTGGGAATCTCCTTTAAAAAAGACAGTGTCATATATTGTGATATATCCTATGTATTTCTCCTGCTTATATACCCTCTATTTCATCCCCCAAATGAGTTGGAGGTGTCTTAGAACTTAATACATATTATGGACTAAATGTTTGTGTTCCTTACAAATTCATGTGTTGAAATTCCAACCCTCAAAGTAATGATATAAGCAGTCCTGGGCAGGAAACAACTCCCTGGGGGCTACAGTGGAGGCTTAAAAGATGCTTGAGCTGATTAAGCAGAGAGGAGCTGGAGGACTCGTGGACAGCAGAGAATTATCAAGGGTAGCTGGGAAGGATGAGGCAATGAGGAGGTATGGTGTGTTATCAAGGCTATGACCCCAAGGTAACAGGGTCTCTACTGGGAAGAGGAAAGATACCAGGGAGAGAAGGGCACTCTGTAGACATGGAGAGTGAAGAAAAGGAAAGGATCCACCATAATGTAAGGTTTCCATCTTAAGAGGTCAATTCAGTGCTGGTATTAAAGCAATCTGGGAGAAGGGGACCCAAGAAATTTGAAAGCTTGGTTGGGGACATTCTATGTTCAAGGTGATTGTGGATCTTCCAAGTTCTATCACAAGGTGATGGTAGGACTTCGAAGCAGAGATTCTGTAGGCAGTTGCTATGTAGGATGGGGTCAGGAATGATCAGCTGGGATAAGAGATGTTGATTCACGAGTCATTTGCCAGGAGGAATGTGGAATTAAGAGATACTTGGGTTTTTTCTTTAGAGCACAGTTCATTTAGCCAGTCCTACCTGTTCCCATGGCTCACAGAATCTATTCATTGCCTAGAGCATTACCCATCTTCTCCTGGAGGCTTCACCCTTCTACTTTATTATGAATATCAAGAAAATTATGGTAGTGATACTAAGTGACCAAGAGTCACATTTGGATCCACCTTCTGTTGTAGCTGAGTGGTTACCCTTAGCAAGACAAGACAGCACTGGGACAATGGCCCAGCCGTCCTGGTGGGCAGGTCGCAGAGTCATCCACACTCAGGGGGCCATGCCTAGTCTCACATAGTTCAGAGCAGGGCAAACTGGCATAGCCTTTGTGGCAACCAGTTTGGCAATGTGTACAGAAAGCAATGCAATAATTCATGCCAAGACTCATAGCACCATTTCAAGGGACACATCCTATAGGAATAATCTAAGAATTGAATAAAGTTAACCTGGTGGCTCAGACAGTAAAGAATCTGCCTGCAATGGAGGAGACCTGGGTTCGAACCCAGGGTCAGAAAGATCCCCTGGAGAAGGGAATGGCAACCCACTTCAGTATTCTTGCCAGGAGAATTCCATGGATAGAGGAGCCTAGCACACTACAGTCCATGGGGTCACAAGAAGTCAGACACTACTGAGCAACTAACACTTTCACTTCACACCACTCCAGCATTACCTAACATCACAAAAAATGAGAAATAACAAATTAGTAAATGATGATCGAATATACTGTTATATCCTCTCAAAGACACAATTAAGAATTGTGCTGTCCTGGCGAGGATACGAGACTAAACACCTATCCATTCCTCCCCAGGCTGTTCTGTTGGCGAGTGTTTATGTTCCAGATCCAACTGGCAATGTTATCTGGCCATGAATGAATATACTATTGGCTATGGTCAAAGAAGAAAATCTTGTGCATTTCCTGTTGGTAAAGAATCTGCCAGTAATGTAGGAGACCCCGGTTCAGTCCCTGGGTTGGGAAGATCCCCAGGAGACGGGAAAGGCTACCCACTCCAGTATTCTGGCCTGGAGAATTCCATGGACTGTATAGTCCATGGGGTGACAAAGAATCAGACATAACTAAGCGACTTTCACTTCACTGGTTTGGACTCCATACTTCCCCTGCAGGGGGCATAGGTTTGATCCCTAGTCAGAGAACTAAGATCCCACAGGCAGCGCAGCCAAAAAGAATAAAGAAAACCTTAATCTTCGCTCTTTTGGAGGGTAGAATGTACCCTTTTAGTGGCATCTGATAATGAACTTGACAGTATAAAAATGTGACTTGGTTCTTGATCTATTTCTGATCTCTGCATTAATTGGTTTAAAAGAGATATCATATATTTCAAAGTTATGAATATTTTCTAGTATCTAAGGGGAAAATGGGTAGAAAACTTTTTTAAAGGCATAATGGCAATCGGAAAACACATGGGTTCCTTGGCAGAAACTCATTTTAATGTATTTTTTTCATGGCTGTGAACTTTACAAAAAGTGTTCAGTTAAAAGTATCAAGGTAAAATCATGTTGTCAGAGAAAATGTATAATATTGGGAAAGAATCCTCAGAAAGAATGTTATAAGAAAGACTTCTAAAAACTATACATGCAGCATACTGTCATATTTGTGATATATATGACCCTCACATGAATAGAAAAAAGACTGAAAGGGTGAAATTACGTCAAAATTTAAAGTTACAAACATAAAAATTCTGGACGGAAGTATTATTTCCAGAGAGCAGGAAGGTGGGTGATTTTTATTTCTTTTCTTTTCTGTATGGCCCACATTTCCACCTTGAACACGTGCTACTTTCATAGTTAGAAAAGAAATAAGTATTTTTAATGACATCTCAAAGGAATGTGGCATCCAAAGAAACCCTGGGACGTGGCCAGCATTCCACTTTGAAAATTTCTGCTGGGAGAACTCCCAGTCGAGGTGTGGGGCTCAACAATTCCTCTCCTCCCCCTTCTAGATACCACCGTCGGAGTGTTCCATCTACGCTCCCCGCTGGGCCAGTACAAGCTGACCTTTGACAAAGCCAGAGAGGCCTGTGCTCAGGAAGCTGCAACCATGGCAACCTACAACCAGCTCTCCTACGCCCAGAAGGTGGGCTGCCAGTCTGTGGGTGCCATGCAGGCAGGGTCTTCTGGGCGTCACGGTGGGGTTGCCGCTTCCTCTTAACACAGGGGAGGCTTTGGCTGTTGCCTTCCTGGAGGGGGAAGTTCAGGGAGCTCCCGAGCATGCCCACTGGGGGTCTGTCACGTGTCAGCACAGAGCAGGTGCTTCACCGACATTATCGTGCATTCTTACAACATCCCTGGAGGTAGGTGTTCCTACTGCCATCTTACAGATAGGGCAACTGAGGTTCGGAAAGGTAACGTGCCCAACCAAGAAGTGGCAGATCCAGGACTCAACATACCCCAGCTCCACAAGTCTGCTCCTGATCATGACATTCAACCACCAAGGCAGAGGCACTGACTGGAAGTGTGCACCTCGCGGCTGGAAACCAGCAGGAGATCAGTTACCCACAAGCCTAGAGCGTCCCTGACCCCAAAGGCAGCCATGTGTCTCTGGAATAGTCCAGGTTCTCCATGCCTGGGGGCATTGCGAAGGGCGTACAGAGAAATTGCCCCAGCTGTCAGCCAGGTAGGAAATGGAGCTCTGGCCGGGGTAACTCTCTCGGCCTCTATTTGGAAAGGTCAGCAACTCAGAGCAGCCTACTAGTGAGTGCTCACAGATCACTGCCCATCCTCATGATTTTACTCCCCTTCCTCCAACCTCCATCATNTCTGGCCGGGGTAACTCTCTCGGCCTCTATTTGGAAAGGTCAGCAACTCAGAGCAGCCTACTAGTGAGTGCTCACAGATCACTGCCCATCCTCATGATTTTACTCCCCTTCCTCCAACCTCCATCATGACCAGATATTTAGACCTGACATTTTTTTACAAGGAACAAAACCCTTGATGCCAGGACCCAGCATCTTGGAGGGTTAGAATTTCTTGTTTCTCCTTCTTGCTCGAGCTTCCCAGATGGCTCAGCAATAAGAATCCGCCTGCCAGTGCAGGAGCTGCAGGATACTTGGGTTCAATCCCTGGGTTAGGAAGATCCTCTGGAGGAGGAAATGGCAACCTGCTCCAGTATTCTTGCTGGGATAATCCCATGGACAGAGGAGCCTGGCGGGCTACAGTCCATGGGGTTGCAAAGAGTCGGACACTACTGAGCAACTGAGCGTGTGTACGCATGCCTGCTTGTTTGTTGTGTGACCTCAATCAAGGTACTGAAACCCCAGTCCCACCTGGCATGTTTATAAAGGCCTAAAGGTAANAATGGCACCCCACTCCAGTGTTTTTGCCTGGAGAATCCCAGGGACAGGGGAGCCTGGTGGGCTGCCGTCCATGAGGTCGCACAGAGTCAGACATGACGGAAGCGACTTAGCAACAGCAGCAGCAGCTGGGACAGATTGAAGGCAGGAGGAGAAGGGCATGACAGAGGATGAGATGGTTGGATGGCATCACTGGCTCCATGTACATGAGTATATGGAAGCTCCAGGAGTTGGTGATGGACAGGAAAGGCTGGTGTGCTGCAGTCCATGGGGTCACAAAGAGTCAAACACAACTGAGCAACTGAACTGAACTTATCAAAGAACTAAGCTTTGATATTAATAACAGTAATAATAACAATAGCTAACATTTCCTGTGCATTTTCTTCATACAAGGCATTTTCTGTTTACTTTTCACTTGCTTCACAAAACATAAGCTCCATAAGGGAAATTATTTTCTCTGCCTTGTGGCTAGCATATAGTAGGTGCTCAGTAATACTTGTTAGACAGAATAAATCCTTATGCAACCTTATGAAGTCACTTTGCCATTATTCCCATTTTGCAGATAAAGAAACTGAGGCTTAGCAAGGTCAAGGACACAGCCAAGGAGAGGGGACAGAGCATAAGTACAGGGCTTGTAGGAACAGGGCAGAAGCTAGACCAAGGACCCCAGAATAGTGAGTCTTTGTCCACAGACTAAAGGTTTCCACTTAAGTAGCCTAAAAACTCAGGGTTACTGTAAATGTTCTAAAGATGAACACCCAAACCAATGTTTGTGCTGTGTGGGGGTGTGGCTTATGACAGCATCTCAGAGAAGAAACTTTGTAGAACAAAACCCACTGGCTGTGTGCCCTCCAGCAAATTCTCAACTTCTCTGGGCAGCAGCAAGGCTCTCTCTACGACTACAGTGCTGAACTGGGTAGTGAGATTTCTTAAAATCTGTTCAGTGAATATTTATTGAGTACTTATCAATGTGCTTGAGATATGTCAGTGACCAAAACAGACAAGAAACAGAATAAAGAGAATAGTATTGAATGCTAGAAGGTGATCTAGACTATGGGGGTGGGGAGGGAACCCACAGGGTTCCTAGAGTGATGAGAGAAGGCCTTCGTGAGAAGGTAAGATGTAAACAAAGTGTGGACAGAAGAGAGGACGTTAGCCATGCACATTTCAAGGAGGCATATTCCAGGCGTAAGGAACAGGCAGGACGTGGCTGAGCAAGCCTGAGGAATGTCAAGGAGGCCAGTGTGGCTGGGGCAGGGTGAGCAAGAGGACAGGTGGTTTGGGCCCCGTGGGCACTGTAAGGACTTTGGCTTTCCCTCTGGGTGAAGCGGGCACCTTGCAAATTTTTGGCAAAAGAAGACTCCGGAATTCACTTAAGATTTCGAAGCCTGCACAAGCTGCCTTGTTGAGAATGGCCAGTGATCCGGCTGTGTCTTAGGACCATAGGATTTATTGAGGAAAGGAAAAATCCTCCTAATATTTTCCCAAGGGGCAGTCAGAAAGATGAGCAGATGAGTGGCAGCCCGAGCTGGGGTGATCATCAGGAATACTCTCAAAGGGGTGATGCCACCCTCTCCAGCCAGTCCCTGAACACCACGCTGACTCTTCTGACCACCTCCTTCCTATCCCCAGGAAGTGCTGGCATATTCCAACAGCTCAGCCAGAGGCCGGGCATTCCTGAAACACCTGACTGACCTGTCAATCCGAAGCACCCTCTTTGTGCCCCAGAACAGTGGGCTTGGCGAAAATGAGGTGAGCTGGGTTCCTGGTATCTGTATTTAGTGCTTCTAGACAGTATCAGTTATCACCTCAGCGATGCAGTGTCACAAACGACCCCACAGAGCAGTAGCTACATTAATGTGGCTCACACAGCTGCAGATCAGCTGGCAGTTCTTCTGGGCTTGGCAAGGCATGCTTGCCTGTCTGAGCTGGGCTGGCCATCAGCTGATCTAGCCTGGCCTGTCTGGGCCTCTGCTCCACAGGGCGCTCAGGCTTCAGCAGGTTATCTCAGGCATGTTCTTCTGGCAGAAAATGCCAGCACTTTCTAAGACCTGTGTGCTAACATACCACACACCAAAGAGTCACATGGCTGAGCCCAAGGCCAGAGTGGGAGGNACTCTGCTCCACAGGGCACTCAGGCTTCAGCAGGTTATCTCAGGCATGTTCTTCTGGCAGAAAATGTCAGCACTTTCTAAGACCTGTGTGCTAACATACCACACACCCAAAGAGTCACATGGCTGAGCCCAAAGCCAGAGTGGGAGGCCCTCAGAGTTATATGGCAAAGGGCAAAGATACAGGGAGAGGTGAAGAACTGGGGCCGGGGATGCAACTAATCTACCACACCGATCTCCTTCATGTCATGGCACACAGAGGAACTGGCATCGTTTATTAGGCCCGCCCACAGGCTCCAACAGCCTCGAGCCCTCATCCCACTGAGGGCTGAGAATGAATGCCTCTGCTCACTTGTTACCCTCTCGAGACCCACTCCTCCCAGGACATCACTGGGAAGCTTTGCTTAGACCATTAAAATGACTTTCAAAGTGGATACAGAAAAGCCAAGGCCTTCAGAAGTGATTTTTTTTTTCTGTGTCATCCTTATCATGAAAATTGGAGAAGGCAATGGCACCCCACTCCAGTGTTCTTGCCTGGAGAATCCCAGGGACAGGGGAGCCTGGTGGGCTGCCGTCTATAGGGTCACACAGAGTCGGACACGACTATAGCGACTTAGCAGTATCATGAAAATGAAAAAATATTGCTTGACTTTTAAAGACCATTCTTATGTCTCTCCTCTCCTCTCAGATCCTGTCTGGGCGGGACATAGAGCACCACCTCTCCAACATCAGCATCTTTTTTTACAATGACCTTGTCAATGGTACCATCCTGCACACGAGGCTGGGAAGCCAGCTGCTCATCACTTCCAGCCAGGACCAGCACCAACTGGTATGAAAAGTCTTCTGGGCTTATTGGGAGAAATGGAGATAATAAATGCAAAGTTTCTAGCATAGAGTAGGTGCTTAAGAGATGGCAATGCTTATAATTGTGAAAGAAAACTCTAAAGCTGCAGTAAGATGGTACCGGCTGAAGACCAGAACACACTACTGACTGTCAGGCAGCCCCTACCCCTTGAGAACTAAGCCCCTGGTGACCACCAGCCCCAGAAGCTGATAATGAGGACCTATAAATGAAACCATTCTAAAGCTGTCTGATTCTCTGCCTTTATTTCTGTCAGATTGTCAGCCAATCCCAGGTGTTAACATGTGAGCCCTGAAGTCAAGTGACCCTAGTATGTCTGCCACCCACTAACTCTAGGACTTTAGGTAACTTGTCTGAACTTCTCTGGGTCCCAGTTTCCTCATCTGAAAGACAGGAATGTTGGTGATGTGTTGATGATGGCAATAGCAGTAATGATGCTTATGATGGTAACAGTGATATTATTTTCATAATGGTCGTGTTGATTATTTCGATGACGATGGTGGGGATGATGGTGGTGGTTGTGATATTAGAAGTGGTGATGGTGGTGGTAACATGACCATAATGTTCAAATCATAGGCTTTTAAAGTATTCTTTCATCTGAAGTCTAGTTGATTTACATGTTGTACTAGTTTTAGGAGCACAGCAAGAAGATTCCGTTTTTTATAGATACATTCAGGTATATATGTATTTTCAGATTCTTTTCCTATATAAGTTATTACAAAATATTGACCCTCAGACCAATTGGTAGCTCAGACAATAGCACAGGGAACTATATATTTCCTGTGAGAAGGAACCTTGGAGAAGGGAATGGCTACCCACTCCAGTATTTTTGCCTGGTGAACTCTATGGACAGAGAAGCCTGGCAAGCTACAGTCTATAGGGTCGCAAAGAGTCGGACATGACTAACACTTTTTTCACATTGTGTATGTTAATCCTGTACTCATAACTTATCCCTCCTCCCACCTTTCCATTAACCATTAGTTAACCATTCAGTTCAGTTGCTGGGTCGTGTCCAACTCTTTACAACCCCATGAACCGCAGCACTCCAGGCTTCCCTGTCCATCACCAGCTGCTGGAGTTTACCCATATTCATGTCCATTGAGTCAGTGATGCCATCCAACCATCTCATCCTCTGTTGTCCCCTTCTCCTCCTGCACTCAATCTTTCCCAATATTAGAGTCTTTTCCAATGAGTCAGCTCTTCGCATCATGTGGCCAAAATATTGGAGTTTCATCTTCAACATCAGTCCCTCCAGTGAACATCCAGGACTGATCTCCTTTAGGATGGACTGGTTGGATCTCCTTGCAGTCCAAGGGATTCTCAGGAGTCTTCTCCAACACCACAGTTCAAAAGCATCAGTTCTTCGGTGCTCAGCTTTCTTTATAGTCCAGCTCTCACATCCATACATGACTACTGGAAAAACCATAGCCTTGCCTAGACGGACCTTTGTTGACAAAGTAATGTCTCTGCTTTTTAATATGCTGTCTAATTGTAACCATAAATTTACAGAAATAGTCTATGAGTCTATTTCTGTTCTGGAGATAAGTTCATCTTTTTCTTTTAGATTCCATATGTTACGTTCAAAATTTACCTTTCTGACTTACTCAGTAAGATAATCTGGGTCCATCCCTGTTGCTGCTGCTGCCGCTAAGTCACTTCAGTCGTGTCTGACTCTGTGCGATCCCATTGATGGCAGCCCACGAGGCTCTGCTGTCCCTGGGATTCTCCAGGCAAGAACACTGGAGTGGGTTGCCATTTCCTTTTCCAATGTATTAAAGTGAAAAGTGAAAGCAAAGTTGCCCAGTCGTGTCAGACTCTTCCCGACCCCATGGACTGCAGCCCACCAGCCTCCTGCATCCATGTTGCTGCAAATGGCATTATTTCATTCTTTTTATGGCTGAGTAATATTCCATTGNTTCCAATGTATTAAAGTGAAAAGTGAAAGCGAAGTTGCCCAGTCGTGTCAGACTCTTCCCGACCCCATGGACTGCAGCCCACCAGCCTCCTGCATCCATGTTGCTGCAAATGGCATTATTTCATTCTTTTTATGGCTGAGTAATATTCCATTGTTTATATGTACCACATCTTCTTTATTCATTCATCTGTTGATGCTCATTTAAGTTGCTTCCAAGTCTTGGCTCCTGTAATAGTGCTACCATAAACATTAGGGTGCATGTATCATTTTGAATTATGGTTTTCTCCAGCAATTTGCCCAAGAGTGGGATTGCAAGATCATGTGGTTGCCCTAATTTTAGTATTTTGAGGAAACTCCATACGGTTCATAGTTGTTGCACCAATTTATATTCCCACCAACACTGTAGGAGGGTTCCCTTTTTTGCACACCCTCTCCAGCATTAATAATTATTTGTAGACTTTTTGATGATGGCTATTCTCACTGGTGTGAAGTGATAATTCATTGTGGTTTTGTCAGATCATACGCTTTTATGGAGATTCAGTGATTCAGGGATTTTGATGTGTCATAATGGTATCTGACATGTAGCAAGGGCTAAATGAATATTTTTTATAAACACTGTATATTTTTTAAATTTTATTTAGTTATTTTTGGCTGCACTGAGTCTTCATTGCTTCACGGGCTTCTCATTGCAGTGGCTTCTCTTGTTGCAGAGCATGGGCTCTGGGGCACACAGGCTTCAGCAATTATGGTGTATGGGCTCAGCAGTTGCGACCTGCAGGCTCTAGGGCACAGGTTCAGTAACTGTGACACATGGGTTCAGTTGCTCCAAGACATGTGGGATCTTCCTGGGCCAGGGATTGAACCAGTGTCCCCTGCACCGGAAGGTGAATGGACTTCTAATCATTGGACCACCAAGGAATGAATGAATCATTCATTTACCACCTAATGAATATTTTTAATACTTAACTAATAAATGATCTTTGTTATTGAAGATCAGTAGTTTAGACCAGTACTTCTCAAACTTTAACAGGCATTTAAATCACTTATGAGTTTGTTAAAATGCATATTGTAATTCAGCAGGTGGGTTGTGGGGCCCCAGGTTCTGCATTTCTAATCAACTCCTGGGTGTCTGCCCACACCACAAGCCAGTGGATCACACTTTGATTAGCAAGGAATTAGCTCACTTAACATCCCTTTCTTGTGTGGTGTGATGTTCACAGCAGTGGGTCTGGAATTGAGGCATGGGGTTTGCCACCTACTACCTATGAGATCTTGGTGTGTATGATCATGAGCTATGTGATCACACCATTTTCCTTCTGACCCCTCATCTGTTAAACAAGCAGGCTGGATAGAATGACCTCCTGGGTTCTCTGCATCCCAGAACAGTTTGTTGGCACAAGAACTACTAATGTGCTGTGTTCTGGGCTGTCCAGAGAGCGAGCACAAGCCTCATACTGCTTGTGAGGATGGGCCTGAAACCCAGGCTCCAGAACCTCAGGGAAACTGGACAACTTTCTTCCGTGGAAGGGCTGCCCACATGGAAAGAAAGAATCAGATGGTTGATAGCCCTCTTCTCACTTCACTAGACCAGGTTCGTCGATGGAAGAGCCATTCTGCAGTGGGACATCTTTGCCTCCAACGGGATTATTCATGTCATTTCCAAGCCTTTAAAAGCTCCCTCAGGGGTGAGTATCCAGAGTTCCTGGTAAGAAGGAGCCTCGATGTCCATTCCCCAAGTAGCAAGCTACTCCTGGAAGCCCTGTCCACCCCATCCATGGCAGCTGGCCTCAGAGATGCCCAGCCCCCATCCAGTGTGTTAGTGACATAACACCCGTCACCACCAATATTTGCTGAATGAAAAGGGCAGGGTATGCCAGTGGAGAAACCACTGGAAGGAGAGTGAAAATCCTGAGCCCCTCCACTTTGTAACCATGTGAACTCAGACAAGCCCCAGAAACATCATCAAGCCCTGTTTTTTCTTATCTGCAAAAATGAAGGTCAAAATTCTTTCTTCCCTGGATCCTTGGGAAGACAAGGAGTTAATGTAAAATAATAAAGACAGTTCCTGTCACGTGCTTTATGAGTTGGTCAGCTGGCTGTGGTTAGTTGGTGGTGATGTTAGTTTTCTAACTTTGTTCTAAAGGTATGAAGCGCCAAAACCAGGCTGGCTTCAAAGCCCACCTCTACCACTCAAGGGCTGTGTGATAGTGGGCAAGTGCTCACCCTCTCTGTGTCTCCATTCTCCCATGTGAAAATGGAAACAGTAGAAAATGTTCTTATCTCTCTGTGTTATTATACATGTAAATGGATTATTTTATGTAAGGGGGCTTAGAACAGACCCTGGAAATAGTAAGGGCTAGATACATATTGACAGCTTTATCATTTTTATCCCAGCCAGCACAAGAGGCCTCAGGCGAGCCAGAATGGGGTAGGCTTCAGGAATTACACCTCTTTGAGGAGGTCACCAGTTCTGATACCAACTGCTGCCCTTTCTTTGTCTAGACGTCAGGCCACACCGGCCTGGGAACAGGAGTGTTCTTTGCCATCATCCTGGTCATCGGAGCCATTGCTTTGGCAGCGTACTCCTACTTTCGACTAAGCCGGAGAACGATTGGCTTCCAGCATTTTGAGGTGAGACAAAGAAAAACAGGACCATGGGGATGGGGGTTCACTCTGAAACCCAGCCCTGGCCCTGGGCTACTCCAGCAGACTGGCTGCTTCAGGGAGCTCGCTGAGTGCTTGGCACACGTTTCCTGTCTCCTGGATGGGGCCTCTGCCCTGAAGAGATCAGCAGTGGCAGCTCCAGGGCCCTCTACCTAGCTGAGTCAGGGGGTGGACGAGGGTGAAGGGCAGCCAGTAGCCCTACATGCCACAGGCGTGACTTGGAGCCAAATTCACCAGGGGCCCAGGAGGCTACTCACCTTGGAGGAATCACAAGACAAGCTTCAAAGCTGACTCTGAGGGTGGGGACACGGTGGGGGGCCTGCACAGCCAGAGGCCTCAGGTCACAGCCAGTGAAACACACTGGCCCTATTTGAATGGCTGAGCCCACATCCAGGAGCTCACCATGGGAGATCCTGTGGGCCAGATACGGCTGCAGCCGTAGGTCAATTCCTTCTGGCAGATAACCTGTACAAGCATTGTATACATCACATTTAGCAAAAGTGCCATGCTGCACGCTTCCTTTAATATTAAGTTCAAGGAGAGGCAAAACCATTCCAGGTGATGAGAGTCAGAAAAGCAGTTACCATGGGCGGGACCAGATATTGGCAGGCAGGGGATGTAAGGGCACTTCCTGGAGGATGGAGATGCCCTGTGTGCTGATTTGGGCGCTGGTCACACATGGGTGAACATATTTTAGAAGTCATTGAGCTGAACACTTAAGATTGGTGCATGATATTACATTTAAGTCAGATCTAATAAAAGGACAACAGAAAAGTTCCCGGAGGTGGAGGTGGGGGCGGGGCTTGCCTTACCCCGCTGTGGGGACTTTGTGGTGCTCAGCCCTGTGCTTGTCTGTCCGAGCAGTCGGAAGAGGACATTGATGTCACATCTCTTGGCAAGCAGCAGCCTGAGAATATCTCGAACCCCATGTATGAGAGCGCAACTTCAGCAACCCCAGAACCTTCCTACGACCCCTTCACAGTGAGTTTGTCTTTTCATCTACAACAGGTTCAGCTGGGAGGCGGCAGGGGGCGGGGAGCGGCAGGCAGGGCAATGCTGTCTTTCAGTAGGCCTGTGGAGAGCGCTGCACCAAGAAATCTCACTTCCAGGACACGTCTCCAGGCTACAAGCCTAGAAGCAAGTTGGGTGAANTGTCTTTTCATCTACAACAGGTTCAGCTGGGAGGCGGCAGGGGGCGGGGAGCGGCAGGCAGGGCAATGCTGTCTTTCAGTAGGCCTGTGGAGAGCGCTGCACCAAGAAATCTCACTTCCAGGACACGTCTCCAGGCTACAAGCCTAGAAGCAAGTTGGGTGAAGCCCTGTGGTTGTTCTGTGTTCTGAGCTCTCCTGGGTGGATTGTGGATTGCAGAGGTGTCCATCGGTTAGATCTAGAAAAGAACTAGGGGTTGCACAACCCCAACCTTGTGACCAGGTGCGAGGTGACAAGAAGAAATCTTGGGCTGAATTCTGCCACAACCACTGACGAGGCACAAAGCAAGACCTAAAACTGCTTCAGCATTTACACTGTTGTCCGGGATTCTTCTGCCTATTGTCAGAGCTGCTTCTTTAGGAGCTACGTCTTTTTGATGAGGTTTTTGTTTTTTTTTTTTTTAATCTGGAGGCATGGGTTCTGCTCTGGTCTTCCAAGAAAGGCCACTTGTTTCTAGAATTAGTGACCCTTGAGCTTGGATGGGGCTGCCACTGACCTCAGCGCCGTGGCAGGGAACCCATTCACATCAAATGTGCGAGACACACTCTGCCTATGTTACCAGGTCTGCACTGAGAAGCTAAGAGTGAGATTAAGAGAAAACACATTGGTCTTTGCCCCAGAGCTCATTAACTCCTCTGATTTCCTAAGTGGTAAGAACACTAGGGGCATCTTTTGTTCTGAGGTTCTGGGTTGGCTCCCGTATGGCTTCTGGATGGGGGCTGGTCACCAGAAAGACCAAACCATGATTCGAAGGCTGAGATTTTTCAGTTCCACTCTTCACTCTCCAGAGGGAGAGAGGCTAGAAATGTAGCTGATAGTCGATGTGAGGAAGTCTCCATAAAAATTCCCCCCCTTTTTTTAAATGTGTATCTATTATAGATTTGTAGTTACCGTGAGGTTTTGTTATAGCAGTGCATATATAAACAAGATTATCTTAAGTTGCTGGTCTTTTAATTTCAAATACATTTCCAATATCCTGCATTTGTGCTCTCCTCTTATGACTGCTGGTTTTGATATCACTTCTGTGTGATACCCATCCTTTACTGGATGTTTGCCTTTACCAATGAGCTTTTCTAGTCATAATTTTGTTTCTAGTTGTGGCCTTGTCCACTTAAGAGTAGTTCCTTTAGCATTTGTTACAAAGGTGGTCTGGTAGTGCTGAATTCTTAGCTTTTGCTTGTCTGCAAAGCTTTTGATCTCTCTGTTAAATTTGAATGAAAGCCTTATTTGTAATTTTGGTGTTTTCGTAAGAGGTGAGCTCACATCCTTCTATTCCACCATTATCCATAAATCCCAATGGTAGGGGGTTCCGAGAGCTTCCAGGGTGGTGAACACATCCACACTGGGAGGGTGATGCACCTGAAGCCCCTGCGGCAGTGGTCATCCTGAATCTTTATAGGTTGGCACTGAAACATTACAGCAGTCTACTGTACCATTTTAAGCTTACAGAATCCAACACTCGTTATTTTTCTAGTGAACCAAATGTAACTATCCCGTGGTTCTCAGTGCCTGTGGTAATAGATTTAATATATTCACAATACTGAAAAATAACCAGATCATAAATCCTATTGCTTTTTAATCAAACCCATGTAAAGGTTTCTAGTCCAAATTGCAAGGCCAAGTTCAGTTAAGCTGCATTTATTAACAGTCTATTTCTGTAAGCCTTGTGATATGGAAATTACTCTCATTTTAAAAGCAAGGGGGAAGATTGCACATTCTGTTCAGGGTTCTCCATGGCCTCTCAGCTGTCTGGCCTCTTCTCGGGGCCCCATGAGCACTGTCCATGGAATACTCGCCTGAAGCAGGTGAGAGTATCCTAACAGACAGGACTCCGTTCAACCTTCCTAATCAGACCAGGTGGCAAAAACATTCCAGTTACAGGAATCCTAAGCTGAGGGCACCAGCCCCAAATCTGCTTTATTCTCAGGCCTTTTATATTGAAGGAGCAGATGTTGCCTCCTTGGAGCCTGGAGCCAATCCACACATTGTGAGCATCCATTATGTGAATGGACAGAGCTGCGGTCTGATCAGAGCCACAGACAGCAAGAGGTTCAGGAGGCCACCTCTGGACTGTTGCTTCTGATCAGACCCAGTTCAGGATGAACTGTCAACCAGAAAGGATTTTTTTTCTAACCAGAGTAACAGCCATGTTTTGTGGGGTGGTTTTATTTTCCTTAGAGTAGTATCTAACTTAATTCACACACCTCCCTGTCAGGTAAATATTATTAGGCCCCTTAATAGATGAGAAAAATACCGCAGAGGTGAAATGACTTGTTCAGGGCCACATACCTTCAAACAGCCGAGACCATACCCGTGTTCAGCCCACGAGCCACAGGACAGCAGCATGAAGCCACCCTCGCTCCCACCAGATGTGTTCACAAGAGACTGCAGGAAAAGTAGTGTTTTTAGGCTGAAAGGGAGGAAAAAGTTCTCCTTGACCCTCCGATGATTCGTGGCTGGGCTTGAAAAGTAAACTGGTAAAAGACTCACAGAAGAGCATATATATTTTATTGAACATTTATGTATACGTGGGAGCCTTCATGAGAAAATGAAGACCCAAAGAAGGGACGGGAACAGGAAGCCTTTGCACCTTCTAGACTAAATGTGTGAGGAACTGACAAGAGAGCACTTTGGACCTAGAGGTAGTAAATGGTGAAGAAGTCACTAGGAAGATAAGGGTTAGTGAACAAGGTTCATTTGTACAGGTTTCTTGGCCCCCCAGCTCCCCAGAAGTGATGCATCTTCTTTCCTCTAAAGAAAATTTCATGAGAGAATTTTATTACCTGTTTCAGGGGAAAAGGGTAGGGGGCAGAGTTAGTCAGAGTGACCTTCCTGCTTCTTTCATTTAAAAGAATTCCTTCAGTTTGACATTTAACAAGCCAAGTTACTATATTGAGGGTAGCATGTCCTAAGGGCTTTCCTCAGGCCTTCAGTGGCAAAGAATTCACCTGCCAATACAGGAGATACAGGTTCAATCCCTGGGTCAAGAAGATCCCCTGGAGAAGGAAATGGCAACCCACTCCCGTATTCTTGCTTGGAAAATCACATGGACAGACTAGCCTGGTAGGCTAGTCCATGGGGTCACAAGAGAGCTGGATATGACTTAGCAACTAAACAACCCCAGTGTGTCCTAAACCCTCCAAGGCCACAGACCAGGAGCCAGCCAATATTATGCTCAACCTGGAAGGATGCACCTTCTGCCTGGTTCACAGACTTCTCTTTTCCAGGACCCTGGAGACCAGCAGCTAGACAGCAGTGACCTGCTGGGGGCGCTATGAGGGCTGGACCTGCCCCATCCAGACATCACTGCTGCCACATGGGTCCCCAGAGCCACCTCAGAAAGGCCATCAACTGTGAATGCTCAGCCCCAGTTGACTGTGGGAAATGTAAGCTCCTTTAACATTTCAAATTCTGGAGCACTCAAACCATACCTCATCTCTTCAGTTGATCCAGGGGATATTCTGTTTCTGTGGGTGAGAGCCCATGTTAAGCCCACCCACCACCCAGGGGTCTGCTCCCTCCCTGACCCTCTGCTATCTTCCCCAACCTTCAGTAGCACCTTTCACCTTTTGCCCAGCACTCTAGTGACCTTGTCTTATTTCCCTGTTAGACTGTAAGCTTCCGAAGGCAGAGACCTTCCTCATTTATCTTTGGATCCTGGCACCCAGCACAGTGTGTGGCATCTGAAATGTGCTCAATTATTGGTTACAGAACAGAAATAAAGTCAGTGGAACAAATCCAGTGTCTGGGGAAACAAATCGACCATTTGCCGTCAGTTCAGTACAGTTCAGTCACTCAGTCGTGTCCGACTCTTTGCGACCCCATGAATTGCAGCAAGCCAGGCCTTCCTGTCCATCACCAACTCCCGGAGTTCACTCAGATTCCCATCCATCGAGTCCGTGATGCCATCCAGCCATCTCATCCTCGGTCGTCCCCTTCTCCTCATGCCCCCAATCCCTCCCAGCGTCAGTCTTTTCCAATGAGTCAACTCTTTGCATGAGGTGGCCAAAGTACTGGAGTTTCAGCTTCAGCATCATTCCTTCCAAAGAAATCCCAGGGCTGATCTCCTTCAGAATGGACTGGTTGGATCTCTTTGCAGTCCAAGGGACTCTCAAGAGTCTTCTCCAACACCACAGTTCAAAAGCATCAATTCTT
>SJYV01055119.1:236879-285569 GCA_006410875.1 Neotragus pygmaeus
AAATTTATTTATTTATTTTTAAATTTAACTTTACAATACTCTATTGGGTTTGCCATACATCGACATGAATCCACCACAGGTGCACACAAGCTCCCAATCCCGAATCCCCCTCCCACCTCCCACCCCATAAAGTCTCTCTGGATCATCCCCGTACACCAGCTTCTTTCTTAATTCTGTTTGGTTTGCTTGTTCATGTGAAGAAGACATAATAACCACAAGGAGATACCACTTCACACCCACGAGGATGGCCATCCTTAAAACACAAACAATAACCAGTATCCGCGAGGATGTGGAGAAACTGGATCCCTTCTACTTTGTTGGTGGGAATGGAAAATTGTGCCCCTATTGTGGAAAACAGTCCAGCAGTTCCTCAAAAACTTAAACATAAAATTACCATGTGATCCAGAAATTCCACTCCTAGGTACAGACCCAAGAGAAATGAACACATGTCCATACAACAACTTATAGAGGTAGCATTATTAGTACTATTCATAATAGCCAAAACATGGAAACAAACCAAATGTCACGAATGAATAACCAAACTGCGTCTTGCCACACAGTGAGATAGCATTCCACCCTAAAACAGAACTAAGTACTGATACGTGCAACACCATGGATGAACCTTGAAAACATGATGCTCAGTGAAAGAAGTGAGACACAAAAGACCACATGATTCCATCTACATGAAACGTCCAGAATAGGGCCAGTTCTTCTCCATGCAGGACTCTGCAAGGCTGGATGTCCACCAGACCCTCAAAAGGCCCAAAGTGGCTTCTCTATCACTGTGACAACCAAGTGCCTCCAGCCCACCCACCACCCTTTTGCAAGCTACCCCGGGGGGTAGCACTGGCCAGGCTCAGGAGCCCCCTCTGGGAAATGGAGATGGGAAAGGCTGGGATGAGCAGATCTCAGGCCCCACCTCCATCACCCTCACGGCCCAAACAGCTTTGTTCAAAATCATCAGGGTTTTTGCTGAGCCAAGTCTAAAGTTCAGAAGCCCCTGGAGTCTCAGAAGCTTCCTCACAACTCCAGGAATAAATGCCCATTTCAGGCAGAGGAATGATTTACCACCTCCTCTTGGACAATGTGCTGTGATGGGGCAATGCCAGCACTCCAGGAACTCGCTCCCCAAGGGGACCGTGGGACAGATTCACTAGTGAGTCCACCAACTCCATCAAGGGGACAGAAAGGCACACGATTAAGAGGAAAAACAGCAGGCACCTGCGAGAGGAGTGAAGGAGATGAAGGTCCTGGCACTGAGAGGTCAAGGATATTAAGTTTAAACACATTCAAACAGTTTAAAAAGTCTCTTCAAAATATAAAAGTATATCCAAAACCCAGCAGTGAACTGACTTCACATGTACTCCTAATTCAGTATTAATATTTTCTTCCCTTAAAACACTGCTTCCAATTTTCCATTCTCCTGGTACTTTGCAGACAAACAGTTGGATCACTGTCTTCTCCTTGTTCTCAAGGAGGGAACTGTCTATGAGAGACAGAAATTCTAGGTGGGTCACCTGCTGCCCACCTAAGGCCAAATTCACACCCATTTTCCTTCTGTGGCTTCACTACATGGTCTTCAAGCTCTGAGAACAGGCAAGTGTGCTTTCCTGAAGGTGGGGAGACCAGGGTGGTGAGGAAGGAACCATCAGCCTTTTGCCCCTTTTCTCGGGGATATTCTTTTTTGGGTACATTAGAATGTGATATGACTTTTGCCACTAACTGAAGCACACAAAAGCAGATGACTGGGAGTAAACCAGACAATACAATTCAAACTTTTATTCAGCAGTAAGTTCGACGTCATGTAACATAAAATCAATATTTAGAATAAATAGCAAATTCACATTCAGGATAAATAGCAAGTCTACCTAATTTGCATTTACCGTGCCTGCAATTAAACAGGCACCAACTGTCCTTCTACTAAATAATTAGAAAACAGTGTCCTAAGTCAGAGTTCAAGGCTGCAGTGTAGAAAAGTACAGAGCAGTGTTGTGGGTCAGTTCCAGGGAGCAGGCAGGAGGTGGGGAGTCTCACACGGGAAGTTTACAGGGAACTGTCCTTGGGATGCGCACCTGGGAAAAGGGAAGGAGGGCAGGAAGGAAGGAGCTGATGGGCCTTCAGAGTTGCTCCAGGGAGGGAGTCTGATCACACCCTCATCCGAGGCAGAACTCTTCAACAGGGGAAAGCGCCCAGAGAGGACCCACAGCTGCAGTGAGCCAGCAGCAAACAACCCCCACAGCAACTGGGGGATAAAGTCCTTCAGGGTAGCCGAGCCCATCACAGCGCTACTAGCACAATCACAGATGAGCACAATGAGAGGTATATTCAATGAGTGCCGAGCTGGCCACTCAGTCACACAACTGACAATCATGCCATGTGCTGGAAACACAGTCTGTTACCACTGGCCACAGAAGTGCACATGTCCAGAGAGAAGCTCGTAGGGGAAGATGTGAGCTTACCTACAGAACTTATTTACACTGGCTGCACACAATTGTGTTCTGCGGTTGCTTACCACCCTGCACACACACTTTTAGCAAAGTCATCATCTCATCATGGCCACCCACACAACTTGTCGATGCAGGGGTCAGCAAACCACCACCCAAGGGTCAAATCCAGCCTGCAGCCTGTTTTCAGAGGCCAGGCTGCCCTGGACCATAGGCAGGCCCAGTCCTAGAGGAGGGGCTGTAGGAAACAGCCTGCAAAGCTGGAAGTCTTTACATTAGGGAAACTTCACTCCCTTTTTCTTCCTCAATCCACTAGGGTATTAAAGGTAAGCTAAGCTGAATTTGGGGGCTTCCGTGGTGGCTCAGATGGTAAAGCATCTGCTTGCAATGTGGGAGAACCCAGGTTCGATCCCTGGGTTCGGAAGATCCCCTGGAGAAGGAAATGAAATTAAACAGGCACCAACCCTAACCCTAACCCTAATCCACTCCAGTAGTCTTGCCTGGAAAATTCCATGGAGAGAGGAGCCTGGTGGGCTACAGTCCATGGGGTTGCAAAGAGTCAGACACGACTGAGCAACTTCACTTTTCACTTAAGCCAGGCTTGGAGCCTAGCTCCCATATGCTAACGGAAAAAAGGAAGGAAACTGGTACAAAAGGAAGTCAGTACTAAGCCAGCACATCACAGCTCCCTGGGAGTTGAAAGGAGCAATCAAGGAACCCTCCCTGCGTCTGGCCAGACTGAACCGGAGAGCACATTCCAGACCAGAGCCCCCAAGTGGGTCTTTAGCAACAGATGAGCATTTGGCAGAGCAGATCCAATTCCAATGTTTAGCACACTCTACTGTTTTAGAGGCCTTTGGGGAGGAAAAGGGGTGGGGGAAGCTATTTACTTCATCCAAAGCTAAATTAGCTAGCAGGAAAGAGGACTTTGTATTTCTCCTTGGCACTAATTAAGAGGACCAATGCCTTCAAAGCAACTAGGAATTTAGTCATAGATGGGCCTGAATCAGTAACAGGTGGTTTATGTTAGCTGGCATTAGTGGAGCTGACGGGAATTTTTAAAAGAAAAAAAAATTTTTAAGGCTATGTTAGGAGGAAAGTGGGAGCTCTAAGCCAAACTCCTAAAATATATTAAAAGCTGGGTTTCATCAACTTAAAAAAACGATTCTGGAAAAAACAGTTGTGCAGGTCCCTTCCCGGACAACCGGCTACAGCTATGGTGAGCCTTAGAGGCACAGACAGCCCCTGGACTATGAATTTTTGTTCACATCCTTCCGAGAAAATCAGTCTAACTGATGCTAAAAAGGGAAAATATTTTTCAATGTGCAAGCTAATTTTATTCTGCTCACTTTCCAAACTGATCTTTTAAGTGGTAGAAAATAGACTCCCTTCCCTTGCACCCAAATGCGTTCATCAGCGGGCTCACCAGAGGCTAAACCAGGAGGAACAGAATGCTGTACAGGCTGCTGAATCCCAGCTGAGTCACGACAGTGACAAATTAAAACGACCAAGCACAGACAAAGAGAAGCCCTCTGTCCTTTGTACAGAGACGGCCGTCTTGACTCTGACTGTGCACTGGCCCCAGAGCATGTTCGGTGGGTCCTCTGCAGACAGACCTCAATACCACCATGTGCCATGGCCCACAGCTGTTGTTCAGTCGCTCAGTCATGTCTGACTCTTTGTGACCCCATGGACTGCAGCATGCCAGGCTTCCGTATTCTTCACTATATCCTGGAGTTTGCTCAACCTTAATTGGTGATGAGTCATTAAAATTCCGTATTCACACACCTAGAAAATGTATTTCTCGCCCCAGGCTTGGGTCTCCTAACCCAGACATACATGAAAGCAGTCAGAACAGCTGTCCTGAGTTGTTTTTGAGTAACAACTTTCTTGAGTAAACAAAACACCCTATCACTGGCACGTAGGAGATATCCAATGAATACCTGATCAGAAAAAGTTTTAAAATACCTACTTCCTCACCAGCTTCTCCAAAGCAGAAACTATCAGCCCAAAGCACCAGCATATCCTCTGAGGACCCCAACACTGAGAAGTTCTGGACGCCACCTGCACCCCTGAAATGCCAGTCTCCAATACACTCTGATGCTTAAAACCTCCAGGCACTAACAAACAGCCAACAAAATGCCTCCTGCAGCCTGAAAAAGGAATGGACACCTGTATTTATAATAAAGGGAAAAAAGAAGGCCAACTGGGCCTATTAGGTCTAGAGAGCCACCTTCACTATTTTAGTTAAATACAAGAAAAGATCACAGGTACACCTGGTGGCTCAGTCAGTAAAGAATCCACCTGCCAATGCAGGAGATGTGTGCTTGACCCCTGGGTCAGGAAGATCCCCTGGAGAAGGAAATCACAACCCACTCCAGGATTCCTGGTTGGGAAATCCCATGGACGGAGGAGCCTGGTGGGCTACAGTTCATGGGGTTGCCAAGAGTCGACTAAACAGCAACAGTCCCATTAAAACACACAGCATTATAAACATGCTATAGAAGTCACCTAATTTCTGCACTCGGGCGGGTGGCCTGGGGCAGGCCAAGCTCACAGCTGGCTCCACACAAATCCATTAAAAACGCCAAATAAGCGAGCAGTCTCTCCTCAAGCCCCTTTCCTCCGCCCCTGCATCCTTCAGGTTTAAGGATAGGTGCCGCTTGCCGTGTCCTCAGAAATGGGAACACTCACTCAGTGAGGCTATTTCCAACTGTTTCTCTCAACTTCAATGTCCTTGATCTGCTCCCACCTTAAACACAGACACTAAAGAAATTCCCAAAACAGACACACAAACATGGCAGGAAAGCAATCTAAAGGGAGAAGGTGGGAAACAGCTAAGCAGAGAGGGCCTCCTCCCTCGCTCTGGCTGGATTCAAGCCCCGCTCCTCGGTTGATGAATCAGGAGAGAAGGTATCTGCTCACTGCCCTCCCACGAGGATGGTTTCTGGTAACACACAGTTTAACAAGATTGCAGAACACCTGGTGGGAGGGGGTGGGGGGGTCACCATACAGCATTAAATTATGAGGACATTTTCTTTCGTTTCATTTTCATCCTCTAATGAGCAGGTTCAAGCAACACACGTGTGGTGGTAGTGTCAGGGGTTTTAAAGTCCTGGGATACCCACCACAAATGCACTGGGTCCTCTCGCTCGTTCGCATGTAGCAGCCTCACTCTACAGTCTGCTCTTCTGGCAGGACATTAAACCAGAAGCTTCTCTCTCCTTGTCCTCCTTTTCTGAGAGAAAAGAGTGAACCTGCCCACCACTTGGGGCACCATGGTCCTTCCCCCGCATGGGGCAAGACACAGGAAATGGATACTGAGGACAATCGAGGCCAAGGACTTGTAACTTCTCCTGTTCTTTCTCACATAAGACCTCCAGGGAGGCTGAGTCTGCTGTCAAGGGAGGCACCAGTGTGCCAGAATCCTAATACCAGATGTCTGGGAACCAGCTGCCACCTGGGGTCCAACTCTGCCGGTGACAGCATGGTACACTATCCAAGCGCCCACTAAAGCATCAGCAGTTGACCAGTGGATGCACGTCACCAGGTCCGGCACTGTCTGTGCGTGTTCAGCATTTTCCATGCACTTTCCACATAAGAGTTAAGAAGAATTTCAAAACATCACCTGCTGGAAAACAGAGCAGACATCAAGAAGACTCCCATCCCAGGAAGTCTGATGCTGGATACAGTACCTTGGGAAACAAGAAGGCGGATCACAGGGTATCGACAGGAGGCCAGCCGCTGTCCCCTCCCCACGTGCATAGGAGGGCGAGCTCTGCGAGCTGCGAGCTCCCTTCTCCAGGAGCTGGGGGGTATCCTCCGTAATGTACAAAACAGGTATCACTAAGACTATCTGTATCATTTCCAAAAGGGACGCTCACATCCCCGCAGAGTCTGCCCAGCGTGGGGCCATCACTGGTCCTGGCTTTTGGTGCCCAGGGTGGTGGAGCCGCCAGCTACTTGGCCTGGGCCTCCTGCAGCAGCGGCAGCCGGGCGGCCGGGGGCTGATCAGACCAGGCAGGCAGCTCGTGCTGCAGTGGGGTCCGCCGGGGGTAGAAGGTGTGGCTGACGTCGTAGTTCAGCAGGCAGCTCAGGGACGCCATGTAGATGTCGGCAAACCGCGACAGGCGTCGCAGGAAGTACGTGGGGTTCTGGTCTGTGCGGAACAAGCTCCCAAACTGGGCATTGAAGAAACCTTTGGTCATTTCCCTGAAAAGGCGAGAAGAGCAAAGCAAGAGTGTGACTCACCCAAGGTCTGCTTTCAGTTACTGACATCAGATGACACCAAGATCACTGTTTTACAGAGAAGAGATACATGTAGGACCTTCCCGGTGGTCCAGTGGTTAAGAATCCGCCTGCAGATGCAGGGTATGTGGGTGTGATCCCTGGTCTGAGAAGATTCCACAGGCCGCTGGGCAACTAAGCCCATGTGCTACAACTACTGAGCCCACGCAATGCAACTCCTGAAGCCAGAGCACCCTAGAGCCTGTGCTCTGCAACAAGAGAAGCCGCTGCAATGAGAAGCCCACACACCACACCTAGAGAAAGCCCGCGCATAGCAACCAAAACCCCGTGCAGCCAAAAACAATATTTTTAAAGATACATTAAAAAAAGTTACACATATATATCTATATAACTGAATCACTTTACTGTACATCTGAAACTAACACACTTTTAATCAATTACACTCCAACATAAAATTAAAAGTTAAAAATAAGCTGCAAAATCCATAAAAATTTTAAATCACTATGTTGTATACCTGAAACTAATATTGTACATCTACTATACATCAATAAAAAAAAATTTTCTTAATCACTGTTTCATATGCTTCAGTTCAGCTCAGTTGCTCAGTCGTGTCTGACTCTTGCAACCCCATGGACTGCAGCACGCCAGGACTCCTTGTCCATCACCAACTCCCAGAGTCTACTCTAACTCACATCAACTGAGTCGGTGATGCCATCCAACCACCTCATGCTTGGTCGTCCCCTTCTCCTCCCACCTTCAATCTTTCCCAGCATCAGGGTCTTCTCAAATGAGTCAGTTCTTCACATCAGGTGGCTGAAGTATTGGAGTTTCAGCTTCAGTATCAGTCCTTTCAACGGATATTCAGGACTGATTTCCTTTAGGATGGACTGGTTGGATTTCCTTGCAGTCCAAGGGACTCTCAAGAGTCTTTTCCAACCACAGTTCAAAAGCATCCATCTTCGGTGCGCAGTTTTCTTTATAGTCCAACTCTCAGATCTATACACGACTACTGGAAAAACCATAGCTTTGACTAGACGGACCTTTGTTGGCAAAGTAATGTCTCTGCTTTTTAATATGCTGTCTAGGTTGGTCATAACTTTTCTTCCAAGGAGTAAGCGTCTTTTAATTTCATGCTACTGCTAAGTCACTTCAGTCGTGTCTGACTCTGTGTGACCCCCTAGATGGCAGCCCACCAGGCTCCCCCGTCCCTGGGATTCTCCAGGCATGGCTGCAGCGATTTTGGAGCCCCCAAAAATAAAGTCTGCCATTGTTTCCACTGTTTCCCCATCCATTTTCCATGAAGTGATGGGACCAGATGCCATGATCTTAGTTTTCTGAATATTGAGCTGTAAGCAAACTTTTTCACTCTCCTCTTTCACTTTCATCAAGAGGCTTTTTAGTTCTTAGCTTTCTGCCATAACGGTGGTTTCATCTGCATATCTGAGGTTATTGATATTTCTCCCGGCAATCTTGATTCCAGCTTGTGCTTCATCCAGCCCAGCANCCACCCAGGGCTCCCTCCCACCTGCCCTTTTTTCATCATTTATCATCTCTCCCATGTGATCAACCTCCTCCCCTGGAGTCTACCCATCAGCATTTAAACACGCTGAAGGCTCTCCCATTAGAAGAAAAAGCAGTTTCTCCTTGAGCCACCCCTTTCTCCAGCTCGGATCCTCCTACAAGGCTAAACTTTGTAAGAGAGGAATCTCAAGAGTCTGATACCCACTTTAAAATACCTCAAAGACTGGGTATTACTTAGCTATAATTAACCTTTAAGTGATACCACGCACTCAAGGGTGGGGAGCTAGCATGGGAAAAGACTAACCAGAAGCCCACACCAGAAGCTGATCCTACAGACACCTCAGCCGCCTTCAGCCCCTCTTGTTGATTAGCTCACTCAGCCATTTATGTCTACAATCTATGAAAATATACTGTATAGCCTAGCCCACTCCTGCATGGGCAGAATTATTGCCATCTGCCAGAAGTCTGTTAACCTGTACCAGCGGAGACCAAATCTAGCCCACTGCCCACCTTTCTATCATCCCGATGAGCTGAAGGACGGATTTTCCTTTTGAAGCTGTTGAAAAAAAATTCAAAAGAAAAATATCTTCATGATGCGTAAAAATGATATGAAATTAAAATTTCAGTGTCCACCAATGAACTGTCAGGGATACAGCTATAACTGGCTGCTCACATATTTTCCAAGGCTGCTTTCATGCTACCAGTATGGTTGAGACCTTACGACCTGCACGACCCACACAATGGCTAGCTGGCTTGTTGCAGAAGTCTGTCCAACCCGGGCTAAATGTGGGTCTTACATGGTCACCCAAAAGACTTGATACCACCACACCATCCACCAGCATGACCACCATGAACAGTACCACTCAGGAGGGCACTTCAAGGCTAATGAGCAAAATTTCTTCTTTATAGCTACTTCCTTACATACAAAAATTAAATACTTGCAGTTAATTCATCAGACCCAGCTCCAGGTAACACTTTTGGCTTCCAAAAGGAAAAAGCAAAAAAAAAAAAAAAAAAAAAAATCACACCCAACTTCAAGGACCAATTTCTCTTCTCAGAAAATAGTGTCCAGATAATGTGCTATGTGCACATTATCAGAAAAAGAGGAGGTATAAAAACATCTGACACAGGCTTACTGGAATAATGTATAGTTTTCCAGGTGAACACAGGGATTGGGGGAGAGGAGAAAGGGAACAGGAAGCACAGTGAGAAATGCCATTCATTTGGGTAAATTTTTTTTTTTACATGTATGTGTTCTTTTTAATTTTTTATTTTTACTTTATTTTACTTTACAATACTGTATTGGTTTTGGCATATTTGGGTAATTTTTTAATCATCAATCACCTTCCTCTATGTCCTAGAGAATCCACCCAGACAGAAAGCTGGAGAAGGAAACCAAAGCTAAACCATCTACCTGCAGGCTGCATCTGTGTATCTGACACCTGAGGTGAGGGCACCTAAGGTGAGGGCTCTGGCTATACACGAAAGCTCTAAACTGCCCAGTAAAACAGCACTTCAGTGCAGTGCCCCAAAGCAGGGACTCGGGCACCACACAGCCCAGGTCCAAGTCCTTGCTCTGTTGTTTTATGACCTTGGACATGTTACCTAACCGCTCAGACACCCAGTTTCCTCATTCTAAAGTGGAAAATTGTACACAGGACAGCTGGACGAGTGAGGAGCAACGCTGCAGAGCAAGCGCTCAGCACAATGCCTGGCATCTAGAGAGCAACTATTATTATGCGTGACCTATGCACAGACTTGAAGCTGCATTAACCCAGAATCCATGCCTTTTATTTTTAGACAGTCACCTCACAGACAAGCACAGGAAGGGAAACAGAACTGGTCCTCATCAGAGGCGAGCCAAAGAGCAACACAGCCAAGATGAGCTGGAAGCAAGGCCCAGGGGACGTGCAGGGCCCCATGCCCTGGAAGGTGTGTGCCCTGGAGTGAGGGCCTGGCGCTCCCTGCATCCCTGCCTGAGCTTGCTGCCAGCTGGGCCAGGCAAGGCGGTTCCCTGCCAATTTCCAAAGCAGGCTGGCAGGCTGTGGGCACCAGGCCATGGCCAGAGGCTGCAGGTGTGTTAGCCAAAAGCAGGCATCCACGCCCCTTATTCTAAGAGTCAGCACTTACACTGAGACGCTGAGGGCCAGGCCAGCTGAACCAGGTGAGAAAGCAAGGTGTCCCATGAGACTTGGTGGGGGGAGAGGTGGGGGGGTGGCGGTCACAGCTGCAACAGAGGGCATATTCCATGGGCCAGGAAATTACCAAAATGACTTTCCTCACTATCTGCCTAAAACTGGCTATGTAACTCACAGAAAGGAAAAAACCCACCACTGAACTCCAGTGAGCCAGCTAACTGATTCAATGTCAGATGGAAGCTGCACGCAGAGATCTCGATTCTTGCTCTGAGACTCTTCCTAGCAAGCCATGGTGTCTGGCCTGAAGTGTTCATCCCCTTTCACAGATGAGGAAACTGAGGCCCAGAAAGGAGAAGTCCTACAGCAGGCTAAAGGCAGCAGCAGGATTGGACCCAAACACTAGGCAGAGGTTCTCGAATCCCACTACCCACAGAATCTCTCTCAGCGGGGCTTAGGTGGAGAAGTAAGGACTCTGGAATTCCCCATATGGGCCCCACGAAACTCTTTCTCCAAATGGCTTTGGCAGTCATTTTAAAAATTCTCTTTAGGGAAAATGGCAAGATTCTTTCAGGGGCAAAATCGCCCCAGTGGTTATTCTGCAGGATGACTTCTGCCTCATACTTTAGGACCACAATTGAACAGAAAAATATCTGAAACAACTCTGATCAGTGGACTAACCTCAGGCTTAAAGAAAAAGTAAGGGAGGATTTCCCTGGAGGCCCAGTGGTTAAGAATCCACCTGCCACTGCAGGGGACACAGGTTCAATCCCTGGTCCAGGACAATCCCACGTGCTGAGGAGGAACCGTGTGCCACAACTATACTGAGCCTGTGCATGCTACAGCCTGTGCTCCACAACGAGAAAAGCCACTGCAATGAGAAGCCTGTGCACCACAGCTAGAGTAGCCCCCACTTGCCACAACTAGAGAAATTCCGCACGCAGCAATGAAGACCTAGCAGAGCCAAAAACAAATAAATAATTCTTTTAAAAAAAGAAACAGCAGGAGAGAAAAAGAATTCCAAACCTGCATCTGCTCCAATAACCCGGTCAGGGTCTGTAGCCAGGTCATAGTTTGAATGTACTGCTCCGTGTTCATGATTTTGAGCTCGGATCTTAATTCTGGGATAATTGCACCCGTTCGCCAGCCATGCTTCAGGGTCAAATCCTGATTGCAAAAGTCACAAAAAGTCAACATTCATCACAACAGAATTGAAACCATTTCATTACCTTTCCCAGACACAACAGGCATTCATTGCATTAATTTTAATTGTAATGGTTGGTCATTAACCAAGCCAAACTCAATGAATTATACTTAATTAAAGCTAATTTAGCCCCAGCCTTTGGGCATTCCCCTCCCCACCAAAGAAAGTTTTTGTTCCAGAAATAATTGCTTGAGTCACAGCCCCCACAGAAACACAGGATCTCCAATTGTTAACCACAGTCGCTAAAACAATTAGGTCAGCAGCAGCAGGAGGGTCAATTGAAATGCTACTGACGGTTTCTATTCAACCCACCCACAGAACGCAGGGGAACACCCATGGCACCCAAGCCTCCTGGGTTATGGGAAGTTTCAGACTTGGAATGATCACTCAGTACCAACCAACATACATGATCGTATCTTCATTCCAAATATTGTACTCCTATGATACAACAATAAGCCAGAATATCTGATATAAGTTATGTCCTGGCAAATCTAAGATATACAATCACCATACTGAATGGCTGTCCATTTTCTCATTTGACAAACATTTATTAAATACTACTGTTTGCCAGGCCCTGTGCTAGAAACTGAGAATAAAATAGTGAACAAAAATAACAAACCTCTGCTCTCATGGGAAATACGGACCAAAAAAATAAGCAAGCAAATACACAAAGGCAGCTGGTAAGAAACATAATGGACAAAAATCAAGGAAAATAAGGAGTTGCCATTTTATATGGCGTAAGAAGGCCAGGCTAACAAAGGGACATTCAAGCAGAGGTCTGGAGGGAAGGACAGTAAAGTATGCAAATGTGTGGGAGGAGAAAAATTCTGGCTGGAAAAAGGGCAGGTGCAAAGACCCTGGGGCAGGAACATGCTGGGAGCAGGGTGTGCTAAGAAACTGCAAGGCAAGGAACCTAGGGCAGAGGAGAGAGAGGGCAGAGGCAGGAGGTGCCTTCAGAGAGGGAGGAGAGGCTGGGGAAACAGAGCTCGACCACAGCGACTGAGGGAAGCCAGGCTTTTACTCTAAGGGAGAAAGGGATACTTCTGAGGAGAGTGCTTTTCAGGACAGATGTGGTATATAGTTTACTATTTTGAAAATTCACTCTGGTTACTCCCCTAAAGCTAGAATCCCTGCTCTATAAGCCCTAAGGATGCCTATCTTCTTCCATGGTTGTATGTCTTTAAATTTTTCAATAATTTTCTTTCTCCTGAAATATATGAAACCCTACATAGCACAGCTTTCTAAATATTCCCAGTGGTGGCAAACTTTTCAAGATGGATCTTATTTCTGACAATCAGTAAAAAGTCAACTGGAACACTCGTAAGGCTAAAAGTACATGACAATGAATTAATGATAATGAAATTAATTTTTTCCAGTGCCTCAAGCTGGCTCTCAAATATATCCCAAAGGGGGCATCTAAATTTATTTTGAGAAACTGCAGCAACATTCGAAGTATCTACACTCTCAAGGGATTCCTTTGAAGGGTAATATTCATTGCCCACATAATCTCTGACATGTTAATAAATTCTGGTCTGATCACTTTAAAATCGTGGTTTTCTAACTCCAGGATGGATCCAAATATATGCTGTGTAACAAGACAATTTATTTTAGATCTAAGAACACACAGAGTTGAAAGTGAAAAGACTAAAAATGACATTCCATGCAAACAGTAACCAAAACAAAAGTGGCTATCCTAGTATCAGGCAAAATAGACTTTGGGTCAAAAATAGTTACAAGACACAAAGAATGACATTATATCATGATAAAAGAGTCAATTCACCAAAAATATATAACAACTAAAAGCACATATGAACCAAACATCAGAGGTCCAAAATATATGACGCAAACATTAACAGAACTGAAGGGAACAGAGACAGCTTTACAATTATAATAGGAAACATCAATAGCTCACTTTCTGTAATGGATAAAATAAGCAGACAGATCAAACAAGAAACACAGGACCTGAACACCACCACAGATCAATCAGAACCCTCCAGCCAACAAAAGTAGAATACAATAGTTTTCTCAAATGCACATGGAGCATTCTCCAGCAGCAGCTGTATTTTAGGCCACAAAACAAGTCTTGATTAATTTAAGAAGACTGAAATCATACAAACTATCTTTTCTTATCATTAAGAATGAACTAGACATCAATTGCAAAAGGAGAAACTGAAAAATTCAGAAATATGTGGAAATTAAAAGACACACTCTTCAACAACCAATGGGTCAAAGAAGAAATCACACAGAAAATTAGAAAAATACCTTGGGACAAGTTAAAATGCAAACACAACATACCCAAGTTTATGGGATACATAAAAGCAAGACTAAAATGAAAATTAACACCTCTAGCCATTTAGATTGAAAAAGAAAGATCTCAAAACAACAACTTAACTTTATACCTAAAAGAACTAGAAAAAGAACAAACTAAACTGAAAGCTAGCAGCACAAAAAGAAATGGTAAAGATCAGAGTAGAAATAAATAAAATAGAGAATATAAAAACAACAGAGAAAAATCAATAAAACTAAGAATTGGTTATTCAAAAAAAAATTTTTGTTTGTCAACAAAATTGACAAACCATTAAGTTTGATAAGAAAACAAGAAGACTTAAATTACTAAAATCAGAAATGTAAGTGGTGACATTACCACCAATTCTACAGGTTAAAAAAAAGATTATAAAAGAGTACTATAAACTATTGTATGCTAACAACTTGGATAATCTAGATGAAATGGACAAATTCCTAGAAACACACAACCTACCAAGACTGAATCATGAATTGGTAAATCTGAACAGACCTCTTACTAGGAAGAAGACTGAAACAGGAATCAAAAACCTTCCAACAGTGAAAAGTCCAGATCCGGATGGCTTCACTATTAAACATAAAAGAATGAACACCAATCCTTCTCAAACTTTCCCAAAAACTGAGGAAGACAAAACACTTCCTAACTCATTCCATGAGGCCAGCAACACCATGACATCAAATTTTAGTGGGGAAGCTGAGAACAACATGATGGCTGGGCCCCAACCCCAGAGATTCTTTATAACCTGGTAGGTCCGGGGTGAGGCCAAGAATTTGCAGTTCGAACAAGTTCCGGGGTGATGCCAATGTCACAGGGATAACATTGGACAAACAATTGCAATGTGAAGCTTCGCACCGCACTAAGACCTGTCTCTGTGTGGGGGGACCTCATGGGGCCAGGTACCCACATGCCTCCAGGGTAGCATAGTTATCTCCTCAAGGCCCACAGATCACACAGCAAGAGGGATGTCTTATGATGCCACGGCACTTGGTCGGACATCCTGGGAGTGCCAGCATCCTGACAGGAGCGCTTTAGCTTTCTACTTTACTAAGCACTTTTGTATACATTCACATATTTCACTCTTCGTATAAATGAATTTTATTTATATATAAATACATATACATAAATTCATTCCACAAGGAACCAAGGGTGGTAATAAGTGTGACTCACTCATTCCTGTGCCAATTATAAATTAAGTCATAATTCAAGTCCTGAGACACTCCAGTCATTCCAAAGGGCATGAAAGCCTCATTTTCACCTAATAGCCATTTCCCAGAAATAGCTATTGTACTTTTTATATTTTGAACTATTTCAAAATGACTATCAGGCAAAAGAAACCCAGACTGATGTTTACAAGATTTTACAGACCATTTGTATGTTTCTGATGCTTAATAAAGAAAGGAAAAGGAAAAAAACACTGTCATTTATTTCCTACCTTTTTAAATGAAAAGATTTTTTTCTGATAACCTGAGAAAATTGTTAATTTCCATCATTTTCCCAAAATTCCTCTACTTCATGACTCTGATCCATTTGGTTCGACAAAATATGAGAAATTTTTTAAAAAGCAGCAAGAAATGAGACCCAGTCCTCATTTTTATGAAAGTATGAAAATAGTCTTAATTAATAAATAAACTCCTCAATAAGTGGGCCTACCACTGTACCCAACAAAGAAATAGGAAGTAAGATTTCTCACCGCCAGGTCACTATATATATGGTCACCAAAATATAACACTTTGGAGCCCCTCCATCCAGTAAGCTTCAAAAATTCATATAAATTGCCCTGCAATAACAGAAAAATATGGGTGTTAGATTGCATTATATGACAGGTAAAAGGTCTGTACACCCCATGGCCCAAGATACCTACTTTTTTTTTTAACTTAAAATATTTTTGCTTTTACAGTTTAAGTATTGAAATATTAAGATAAAAAACATTTATGTGAAATCTTTCAGCCCTTTCTTCTAAGTCAAATATACTTTTTAGGAGGGATTCATATTGTGTACCTTTTTAAGGATTTTTTTTTACATTTAACATTCTGTCATTTATTGACAATGTCAATAAATATTCGCCTGCCATGTAATTTCAGCAGCTGAGACCTACCCATGATTCGTTTCATCAATTATCCGATACTATACATTTACCTTGCTACCTATTTTGTAAGTAACATCATGATAACCATTCTTTAGCAAAGCTTTAGCTACCTCTTAATAGTTTTCTTCAGCTAGCTGCATCTTAATCATTTTCTTCCGCTAGCTTCCTAGATGGGAAATGGCTGTATCCAAGCTAATCTTTCAGGCCTAGAAAATACAGTTAGTGCCAAATCCAGCCGTCTGTTACATATACAACAGGTATGAACCAATTGGACAGTATATAATACAAGGAATGTACTACACAGTTCAAAAAAAACTATACAGTGCTCTTCTGTAATCATGTTATAAATATTATACAAATATAAAATGTTTAAAGGATAAAATTTAAAAACCTAATTTCAGTAACACAAAAATGGACAGCAATTCAATCATTTACTCAACATGGGAGAGCTTTACATGAAACCAAAATATATCAAAACTGTACCTAAACCACAGTTCATCAGGAAATAATTACTAACTGGGGTAAGATGCCATGTGATTAAACACTTCTTAAAGAGAAACTTCTATTTTACTACTGGCATTCTACATTTTATATCCTACGGAAAAAATGCTTAAAAATATATTTTTTAAAAAGCTGCTAAATTCTGAGTTAATTCACACAGAGCACATTGAAAATATATTGACTTAAGCTTAAATTCTGCCACCGAGTTATAAACAGTCAATTCAAGCAGAGCCCCCCGACACACAGTGAGCCTCAGCGAATGTCAGCCGTTACATCATTATAACTGATCACAAAGCACAGCGTCTAAAAGGACAGATGGGTCACGAGATACCTGCTTGTAAATCTGGCCTTTCTGGAGCTTGTAGATTTTATCCCAGAGTAAGACACCTTTCTCATTCACCTTTCGGAAAGGTCTAACAACAGAAACAGGAAACGTTACCATATGTGGTAGCAATGCAGGCTATGTGCTGGATGAAAAACTCCATGGTTATCCCCCCAAAGAGAGAAACGAGCCCCACAACCCAAACCAAACCCCGCCACCACGTTCCCCAGCCTCATGCAAACCATCCCATGCTGCAGACCACGGGATCCAGAAGGGGTTAGTGAAAAACGAACGCCAGAGTCAGATGAATTTGGAAAACACTGTGCCCTATACATACTTCTCTTTAAAAGTTACTGATGGTTCTGAAAAGCCCTCCTACAAAGAAACTTTCTTTAACCCAGATTTTCCAAACTTATTCAACCATGCAGAAAACGTTTTACCAAAAATAAAGCTTATAGAAATACTGCTTATTACATTCATCCAGCTTTGCATTTAAAATGCAGCCAGTCTAGATACAAGACACATCAGAGAATCGAGCATATTATTTTATGATGGAAAATAGGAAAAACAGAACAAAGGCCTCATTTCTCAACCTGGATGTGCTAGTCCAAAAAAACGCAAGCTTTATTTGTCCTTTTTCTTTATTTCTGAAGTCTGAAATTGCTCAGTCGTGTCCGACTCTTTGCGACCCCATGGACTGTAGCCTATCAGGCTCCTCCGTCCATGGGATTTTCCAGGCAAGAGTGCTGGAGTGGATTGCCATTTCCTTCTCCAGGGGATCTTCCCAACCCAGGAATCGAATCCAGGTCTCCCGCATTGCAGACAGACACTTTAGACACTTTACTGTCTGATCCACCAGGGAAGCCCTTTTCTTTATTTAGGTAACACTTATTTGAACTGTTTTTCTGGTGAGAAAAATAAAAACTCACTGCAAAACAAACATCTGGAAAATGTAGACAAATACAATAAAGAAAAAGAAAATCATCCATAATTCCAGTACCCAGGTAGAAACACATGAGTTCAGTCCATATCTTTTGGTCTTTATGTATCTGTTCTCTTTCTCTTTTTTATGAATATAAAATGAGGATCATTTCTGGATACTGCTATGTATCTTCTCTTCTCCAAGGCTGTGAGCAATTTCCCATGTGACTCATACATCATTTTTTACAATCAGGAGATATGTTCACTGCCTTAAAAAAAAAAAAACTTCATTTTTAATTACTGCATAATATCTTCTCATACGGATGTTCCTTAACCTTCATCATTATATATAACAGAAGGATGAATACAGGCAGAGGATTTTTAATCCCGACATCTAGAGTGAGAGCGAGTGAGCTGTGCTGGGTTCCTCTGGGGAAAATCTAATAATCTAAGACACCATCCTGCCGCTGTGCAAAAACATGACACAGGAGGGAGGTCCATGGGGAAAGGGGAGATGAGGTCCTTCCCCTGACCACCTCCCTGAGATCCAAAAGGAAAAGGCCAGAGAGCATTTTATCAGTGACCCAGCAGCCAGTCAGTGATTACAGCTACAGGCACATCTACATCTAACTCTGAAACCTACAGACTGAACATTCTCTTAAATTCTCAGTCTCTGCACATGGTTCCTGGTTTTGCCTTTTCTTCCAGAGCCACTCTGACACTCAGGAAACTGGAATTTCGCATCACAAGAGGAATTTAGTCCACTCAACACTGACTACAGGACACCGGATTATCAAGCTTTAAATCACCTAGCATAGGAACTTCCCTGGCAGTCCAGTGGTTGAGATTTTTGCCTTCCAATGAAGAGGGTACAGGTTCGAGCCCTGCTCAGGAAACTAAGTTCCCATATGCCTTGCAGCCAAAAACCAAAACAGAAGCAATAATGTAACAAATTCAAAAAGGATCTTCAAAATGGTCCACATCAAAAAGATCTTGAAAATAGAAAGAAAAAAAAAAAAAGACACCGCATCATGGATATAGTGTTACTGTTAAAAAATAAATCGCCTAGCAGAGCAGGGAAGACTACATGGTTACCTATTGCAGGACAGAGAAATGTAGGTAAAAGTGTTTCAAATGTAGGCCATTACTACACAGATAGGAATCATTCTTATAATCCCAGTGCAGTAACTCTCAATGCCATTGACATTTGGGGACGATGACTTCCCTGGTGGCTCAGATGGTGAAGAATCTGCCTGCAGTGAGAGAGACCTGTGTTTGTTTCTGACCTGCAAGATCCCTAGGAGGGATGGCTACCCACTCCAGTATTCTTGCCTGGAAAACTCCATGGACAGAGGATCATGGCAGACTGGGCTGTAGTCCATGAGTCACAAAGAGTTGGACATGACTGAGCAACTAATACCCTCCTAGTGAACAGGTCAGTCCCGGATGTTAAAAAGACATTTAGGACACTTGACCCTATCCTCACCCAACCCGCCACTAAATGCTAAGAGCACAACCCAAACTCCCATGCCTCTATTTCCCAAAGCGACCATGGCAAAAAGTCTATCTAAATCTAGGTAGAGATTTACTCCATTTGATGCAAAACCTGTGTTGCAGAGAAGTTTTGCAAAATCTAAGGACACTTAGTGCACCATTTAGAGTTCTGTTTAAAGAGCTACTCACCAGGTGGTTGGTTGTTGCTATTTTGTTACACTTCACAATGCATCCACATAGAGAGATCTAATTTACTATGTGATGTTAAGTTTGGATTTTAACTGCTGTCGATCATTTTCTTAAAGACTGACTCATAGGACTGACTAGCTTGAGTTAAATTGAGAACTGTTTCAATAATAAGCTATCTGCTATGTACATACCCATCCTACCTTTTTCCCAATTACTTGTTAGGTTTGTTAAGTATCAAAAGCTGTAATGTCAGATGCTTGTGATTTTCCAATTGTATTTCACCAAGAGACATTATCACAATATCACCAAGACACAGTTCAGTATTCAGAGCATCAGATGAATAAAATCTGGTCTCTAAAAAGACAGACACCTACCGCCGCTTATCATTAAAGAAGTTGGGCTTCTCAGCCTGAACGATGACCACATCAAACAGGTCCCTCCAGTCTTTTCCAACAATATACCTCATCCCTTTGTCCCTAGAACAACATGGCAGCCAGGTTAGCCTAACATTAAAGGGATTAACTATTGCAAGTTTTTATTTCAAATTTTCAACTATTTAAATGCACAAAACATTGGAAGTGAGCCAGAAACTAGGCAAGAAACACAGAACTTACACAAAGCTACTGGGGCTGTTGGTGATAAGAAACATCTTCTTGCCATGATCAGCCAGCTTGGCCAACACCGCACGGGTCTGCTCAGCGTAGCAGATGTACTTTTCTAAAGAGCAAGAGGAAAACTCACACAGGGCTTCAGGGTGAAGTCAGCCAAACTGCAAGCACTTCCTAAGGGGGGCAGATGGATCCAGCACTGTCTGGGGCCTTCAAGAAGCCTGGTTCAAGTCGGTGTACTGGTGCCCAGTAAATCAGTACCCAAGACCTTGCCTCTTCAGGCTCAGTGGGAAAAGCTCAAGTGGCTGTCGCTGCCAGCTCCTCTACCGGAGTCATTATGTCAACTTCTGAGACGAAGGGGAGGGAGACATGTGAGGTGCAAGGAGGCAAGGTCCCTCTACTGCACTCAGAAGAAGTACTGCGGGGGCTTCCCTGGTGGTCCAGGGGTTAGGAATCTGCTGGCCAACACAGGGACACAGGTTCGATCCCCGGTCTGGGAGCTGAAATCCCCCATACCACAGAGCAACTCAGCCCATGTGCCACAACTACTGAGCCTGCGCTCGAGAGCCTATGAGCCACACTGAATCTTGTGCACTTTACAGCCCTTGTTCCACAACGAGAAGACACTGCAATGAGAAGCCGTCGAACCCCAACTAGGGTAGCCTCCACTCGCCACAACTAGAAGAAGACTGAACACAGCAATGAAGACCCAGCACAGCCAAAAAGAAATTTTTTTTCTTTTTTAAAGAAGAGGTAAAGACCCTGCTCAGCACCTGGAGTGATAGTAAAATGCCTAAATAATTATACAGCAAAAGGAAATGCAGATCTTCACATAACATCTGGTACATACCAATATCTGCTTCAATTGCTCTGTACATGATTCCTTTGGTGTGCACGTCCCGAATTGAATCCTGTCAAAGGATAGGTTTTTAACCAGTCTGAGTATAACTGAGATAGTCTGAGTGAGAGGACAAGCAAAAGGTCATTTAGGATGATGTCTGTCTGCAGAGTCTGGCAACCAAGACACTAAATGAAATCTAAATTCTGGTCCATTTATCATGGGCAGGAAGAAACTTAAGTTTCCATGGTGATAGCAGCAGGTTCCAGTGCAATTTTCGAAGAGTCACTTGGAGGAGGCAATTTGTGTGAACAATTCTGAATGAAGTCCCACAGGATAAACAGTCATTTATATGCCATATGAAGACCAGGTAATTTCAGGTCACCCCAACAAAGGGAAGGACTGCCGCTTTCATCTTTGCACCCTTCCCTGGACCCCAACAACAGATTCTATGACCTAAAAACAGAGGCAGAGACCAACAGGATAGGATCCTCCTCTCTTCAGTGCTACCAAAAGGCCAGGAACTGTCAAGGAGCTCGGAACACAGGCAAAGCTTTGATCCAGCAGGCAGACACAAGGAAGAGCCTGGCAGAGTGGCAGCCTGACGCCTGGCAGGTGTCACAGCACAGCCCTGCTCTTAGGGGGGCTCTGAGCAGGTCTACTACATAGGTGGGCACTCCTGGAAGCACACTAAAACCTTCTGGAGCCTGTAGCGAGGACTGGGCTAGAGGAAAAGCTGGGCCATATGAAATCCATGGAGACAGGAGCCTGGTGGGCTACAATTCATGGGGTTGCAGAAGAGTCAGACATGACTTAGAGACTAAACAACTACCACAAAACCTTAGAAAACTGATAGGTGCTTACTGTCAGGAACAAGCACCTCCTGATTGTAAACTCAATCTCAATTACCTTCCGGCAGAGGCCTGTTTCAACTGCACATCGACAGAAAGCGGTGGTTAAGAGCAAGCCGAAGCCCAGCTTCCTGGCCTGAAATCCAGGCCCTGCTGCTTACTAACTGGATGTCCTTGGGCGACTTGCTCAGCCTCTCTGTGCCTCAATCTTTCTATCTGTAAAATGAAGGCGATGATACCTCATGGCATTCTTGTAAGGATTTGATTAATTAATAGGCATACAGCACTCAGAAAAACAGTGCCTGGAACACAGTAAACTCTACATGTGTGTATCCATGCACATGCAGTGGCAGTTAACACTTCACAGTAAAAACTGAACTTTGTAGTAAACAACTCTCCTCATGAATGCTAAGGGTTACATAACTCCAGTAATTCTTAAAAATTCTTAAAGATGAAGCATCTGTGTGAGCCAAAACAGAGGATGGAAACTAAATATTTAAATTTAGTTAAAACAATGCCAAACTGATATTGAGAAACTGTAATTCACCCTGTATTTCCTAAAACCCATGATTTGAGGCAGTCAATATTTAAACCTAGTCATGAATACATAATAAAAACATTGTGGTATGTATACAGATCTTTTAAAACTCTGTGTGCTCAGTCACTCAGTTACGTCCGACTCTTAGGGACCCCATGGACTGTAGCCCGCCAGGCGCCTCTGTCCATGGCATTTTCCAGGCAGAATACCAGAGCAGGTTGCCATTTCCTTCTCCAGGGGATTGTCCTGACCCAGAACCCTAGAATCTTGGGCCTCCTGTGTTGGCAGGTGGATTTTTTATCACTCCGCCACCTGGGAAGCCCCTTTTAAAAATATAGATATTTAAATTATATATATAAAGATACTTAGAAACATGCATTAAAAATATATGTTAAATAAGCAATATATAAACACATTTTTAAGTACTGAAAAAAGCTCAGACAGCTTAAAGAATGCATCTTTAAACACACGTAAATGTGAACATAAGTTAAAATACATAAATACAAGATTCTTTAAATGATGTGGGTATGTATACACACGCAGAAATCTAGGTAACAAGTACCCTTTTCTTTTTACAAACAATTTGACTCATTTCCAATTCTCCTAACCCCTTTCTTAGGATTTCCAAGGTTAAATGGCAAATAAAGAGATTGGAGACAAAGGACGATCTCAAACACCCAGCCAACAATGGAAGCCAGAGATTCTATTACTTCTGAGGAGCTGGCAGAGGTGCAGCATGGTGACCCCCCATGTCTACACAACCTTGACGTCTTTGTACAGGTGCACAGGTTCATAGTCGATGTTGTTCTTCAGAAAGTACTCGTTCACACAGGAGAGCAGGGTCATCTCGGGCAGGGAGAAGATGTCCATGAACTGCTTCATGGTGTTTCCAGAACTCTGCAGACAGGGAGGGAGGCTTTAGCAAGGCAGCCAACACCACAGCAGACTTTACATCCACCCGGGGGATCCTGGTCATCAACATCTGGCTCCCTCCCCACAAGGAAAGAAAAATTCTAATAAAAAAGTTCATCCTGTTTCTTGTCCTTCGTGGCAGAGCTGATGTCTCACTCTAAGTGCAAGTGGGCTTTCCAAGGAATGCCCTGACTTCCCCTCAAAAGTCTAGCCAGCCTTCCCTTTCTGTTCTCCCTTGGGTTCCATCCAATTTTCAGCTCACACTCTTTGATCATACACAAAGGAAAGGCAATAAATTGATTTTTGCCCATGTGAATGACACAAAAAGCCTCTAACTCTCCTGAATTTCAGCACCACCACTCCCACCCCCTCAGAAGCCCACATGGATGCTTGGAAAAGAGCCTTTCCCTGAACACTTGTGATTTATAAGACTAAGTTTACCAGGTGACTAGGCGTCTTCCTTGCATTTTGGTAACACAAAAAGAGACTGCATCTAACAGGACAAGAAGCAAAAATTCTAGGGCAAAGAGGACCGCAAAAGTTAGAAAGGCAGAGGCCTCCCTTCATCTCAGGGGAGGCAACGGCTGCTGCAGTGACGGCCCCAGTGACTCCTGCAAAGTGTGGGGACACGCCCGGGGAGGTGGTGGCAAGTGGGGGAGGGCTACAAGGAAGCTGCAGAGAGCCCTCAGCAGGTAAGGAGGAAGGGCCGAGAAAGGAGAACCATGAAAGAACCCAGGAGCGACTCGAACATACTCACCTCTCTCAAATCGAGGGTCTCTCAAAATGCAACCTCAACTGCCTTCTTGAGTCCTTGCGAACAAAGAGTCTAGTAGTTTAAGATCCTAAAGCTACCAGGCCACATTTCGTAAAGGAAAAAGATAGGTTACTTTGAATAAATAATTTCTCATTACCTTCCCATAAAAGTCGCTCATCTGTTCCAAAGGCACGTGGGAACCCTCGTACATTTCAATGACCTCCTCATCGGGGACCACACTGAGGCCTCTGGGAAAATCACAGGCAGGGCAGTTAGCATCAATTAGAGACAGCAGTGATATTTAGACCTCCAGTGACTGCTGAAACTTTTCAACTGAGGTGCAAGACGCTGTTGTCACAAGGAAGCAGGAGGTGGTGCCACTGCTAAGAATATCAGGCATGATGCTGCTACTATTACTATCATTCCACTGGTAATGAGACCAGGAAAGACAGTAGCTGACACCACACGGTACTGACTGAATGCTAGAAGTGAATTGCACACAGTCATTCACTTCAATCTCAGCAGTCTTAGGAGTGAGGCACTATTATTCTTCCCAATTTCCAGCAGAAGCTACCAAAGCACAGAAAGGTCACAGACCCTGCTCAAGGTCACCGAAGTAGAAAGTGGTGGGTCAGGACTGGCTCCCAGGCTCTGCAATCACCACATCACACTGCCTCCTTTAAGGCACAGTCTCCTAATGACTTGGTGGGTGTGGTTTTTTTTTTTTTACTACATTAGGGAGGGAGGCTGGTCTGTCCCCATCACTGTCCTGCCCTCCGACGCTCTACGCTAACAAGACCAGTGCTGACGCAGAGTCAGGACCAGGCTCCGGTGGACTGAGCCCCACGCCAGGATGCCGGGCGCCTCCTCTAGCAGGGGATGATCCCAAACGCTGCATCACAGTGAGGGCCAGCTTCCCCATCTGTACAAAGCAGAGGCAACATGCACCACTGGCCTGCTTCTGGGGGCTGCACCAGACTCTGTAAACGAATCCAGCTCGTCCAAACAGAGGGAACAAACACTATGGCGTGTGAGTGGCCCAGACTCTACCCCTGCCTCTGGCATCTGTGCTGCGAGCAGGTGCCTCCACCTGCAACTTAACAGTCTCAGACTTCCTCCCCTGGAATCGCCTCTAGAGCCCTGTGGAGGGAAATGTCTGTTCCCTGCGCCCTTCTCTAGAGGAGAAGGCTCCTGAGAAGCAGACACCAGTGGTGAGGAAACCACAGAATGAGTGATGGCAATACCACGCTGAGCGACAGTGGCCGTAAAAATAACTCAGCTCGGATTTCAGTTACTCACCCAGCTTATCACACAAAATCATCTGGTCAATACTAAAGTACACATAAAACACAACTTATATTTGACCTGTAACTTTAATTAAAACATCATCTCAGCCTCTTTCTACCATTCTCCACTCTTGTCTTACTTTTAAAAATATCCTAGGGGATTCACTGATGTTTTGCATCCAATCTTGATTAACTTGAAACAACTACTGGCCTTTGAAAACAAAAAAGCACTGTGCTTCCCTTCCATCTTTGCTCCAGAAATCAGATAAGACACTGGGACTACACCAGCTTCTTCTAGAGAGTGACCCTGGAAAACCACTCTGGCTAAAGCAGCAGCAGTAAGCAGTACACACCTAGAAAGAGACTCAACACAGTGGAAAGGAACTCTGCTGGTGAATTACGTTTCTTTGCCCACACTAGGACCACACTCCCAGTCCTTCAGCAGCCACTGCCACCTCCAGACACATTTCCAGGCATGTGGCCACACAAGCCACATCTTTAAGGTCCACAAAACCAAGTATCAGCTCAAAAGATGCACTGAACTCAGTGGGCCACAGTCAGCTGAATTCTGCTGCAGGAGGTACCCACTACACACAGACCTGCTGGAGCCAGGCTCAGATGGACAGTCAACTGCACCTGAATGTGCCCTAAACCAGAGCTGAAGTCACAATGAAAACTACTTTACACACCCTGTGTGTTTATGAGAAATGAAGGGTAGGAGCAGAGATCTGAACGAGTCTGCCCTGGGTTCAAATCCCAGCTCCCTCAACTGCTGAGGGATTACCTGGACAAGGAACAAGTAATTTAACCTCTTTGGGTCTTAGTGTCATTTTTTAACTGAGCAGCAAAACCAGTACCCACTTCCTGGTGCTGCTGAGAAGATTTAAATGAGTTGCTCTAAGGAGAACGGCACCCATTGCTTTGGAAGTGCCATCTAAGTTCCGCGCTATGGCTACGGTGGGAACAACCCTAGCTTTTCACCAGATTCCTAAAGAGAACTTAAAATGTGGGTGCTAAACAGGCTTGTGGTGGGAAGTCAGTCTGCCGGCCGGCCCAGCAGTGCTCACTTGCACAGCCTGCATGCAACCTGAAAGCCAACCAATGGAGGGGGATGCAAGGGCATGGGGCTCAGAGGGGAGCCAGGCTGAGGTGTGAGCACTCTTCCCCTCATTTGCTCACTCATTATCCCGTCAGACGGGCGAGCGGAGGAAAGGGACATTTTCCGAGGTGCCGCTAGTGGTAAAGAACTCGCCTGCCAATGCAGGAGCTCTAAGAGACAGGCTCGATCCCTCGGTCGGGAAGATCCCCTGGAGGAGGAAATGGCAACCTACTCCAGTACCCTTGCCTGGAGAATCCCATGGACAGAGGCGTCTGGTAGGCTACAGTGCACAGGGTCATAAAGGGTCAGACATCACTGAAGCCACTTGGCACGCATGCTGTTCCAAGCCCGCTCTAGGCCAAACACAAAACCGCCCTGAGGTGAGTGTTGGAATCTTGCCCATTTTAGAGAGCAATAAACCAAGGCTTTGAAACAGACAGTCAAGAACTGGCTCCAGATCACACACAGGGGAGCGGCAGGGCTGGGGTTCACACTCGGGAAGTGTGACTCGAGAGCCACACACGCACCCTTGCTGCCTCGGCCGCCACACCCCCTCTCAGCACTGAGGCCCCAGCAATCTTCCCAGGACCTCAACCTGAGCACTCCTTCCCCTTTAAATGCCTCAGTGGCTCCTCCTACCTAGTCCAATCCGTACCTCTAACATAATAGACAATTTATCTGGAGAAGAAGGAACAAGGTAATTAGGAGCCACAGGATGGTGTGGCCCAGAAGAGAGGAGAGAAAGACCATGTCAAGTTGAGAGGGTGAGGAGAGGCCTTGCCAACCTGTCAGCCGTGCAGAGGATGAGTGAGATTTCAAGAAGCAGAGAGGAAGGAAAACCTCATCCTGGAAGAATGCCAGCCTGCACAGATGCAGAGCAGTAAAAAGAAGAACTCAGAGGAAAGGTATTTATCTGCTATTTGCACATATCTGGCATCCACTCCCTCTGAGACTGGCTGAAACTGTTGGAAAGAATAACTCCCTTTCTCCACTTGACCTGGAGCTGAGGGTGGAAGCCTGGTACTGCCAGGGTTCACCACGCAGAAGGGCCTGCTTTGAGTAAACCCAGAAAGGAGGAGTGTCAAGAGACAGAAAGAGCACTGACAACCACCACTTGGGCCTCTGGAGCCAGCTACACCTGCAACCAGATCTGTCCTGCAAACTGGGTTTTTGTTTCAGCCAGCTTGAGTTGTGTCTCAGCCACTTGCAACCAAGAGTTTTAACCAATCGAGGAAGTGAAGGAGCTGTGTATGGAAGAGGAGAAAGCTAAGGGTTTAGAGAAGGTTGATGGAACATTTAAGAGATCTGGGCTCTATTTCTCAGACAATGGGGAGCCATCCAGGATTCAGAAGAGAGAAGGGGGGTGTTGAAGGCAATGCTTTAGGTAAATCAGTCTAGCAAAACGTCCAGTCTGTGGGCTGTGCTGCAAAAAACCACAGGAGCCCAGGAGAGAGGGGTAAGTGTCTGAGTCCAAGGGAGGATGGCAGTCAGATTCGAAAGATCTGCTGAAGACTGCCAGCTAACTCTCAGACATTCAGAAATGCTGCACATGGGCCAAGAGCACAGTCAGGAGCCAGACTCTCTGGGTCTGAATTCTACTTCCGTGTGGCCTTGGGCAAGTTACTAATTAATATCTTTGGGACCAATAGCAGTACCTACCTTATAAGATTATTTTGAGGATCAAATGAGTTAACTCAAAACCCTTACGGCAGTATCTGCTGCACTGCAAAACTCAACATTGTTCAGTTACTATTAATTATTACTACTGCTATTATTATTTGCATCATTACCACACCTCTTCTCCCTCTTGAAACACCATGAAAATGACAGTAAAAGAATAAACTGCTCAAAAGGTCAAAGGAAATGAGAGCAAAGACATCAGCACATAAGACATTTCAACATGTTTTTGGAAAACAGTTGGTGAAAGGAGGACCCTGACTTAACATCATTGAGAACAGAGCCTGCAATGGGACCCCAAAGAAAGGAACTGATGAACCATCACAGATCCCCAGAAAGACTCAGCCTTACGAGGCACCAGGAAGCTACTGCAGGATGTGCTCCAGCAAAATGAGGGAGTGAAGTTAGAAAGAGGAAGAGATGAGAGCCAGGAAACAGAGAAAGTAGCAAATTGAAGTCCCTGGATGAGCAATCAGAGCAGATCAGAGTAGGAGGCAGTACTCAAAAAAAAAAAAAGTGAGAAATTATGTAAAANGGCAGAGGCCAACATCACCCTCTTTCTCCCAGTTGCAATGATTAGAAACATCTCCTGATACTGCCAAACATCCACTGGGAGTCAAAATCCCCCCTCCCTTGCTGCAGATGAGAGCCATAATTCTATAGGAAATTTTTGCTAGAGGTAACCAAAAAGAAAACAAACTAGCATTTCTTTTCCTAACAAAGAACTTCTTCAGGCTGAGTTTGACTTCAGATACATAACTATTACATGTCCAGAAATCTCAAGTTAAAAAAAAAAAAAGGAACAAATTCCAAATGAAGGAGGTTCTACAAGGTATGTATGTGACCAGTATTCCTCAAAACCGTCAAGGTCATGGTAAACAGAGAAACTGAGCCGCTGTCACAGCCAAGAGGGGCCCAAGGAGACATGGTAAGTAAATGCAGTGTGCTATTCTGGATGGGATCCTGGAGGAAAAAAGGAAACTAGGTTAAACATTAAGGAATTCTCAACTAAACAGGGACTTTGCTTAACACCGATACATACTGACCATGGATAAATATTGGTTAGCTGTGACAAATGTACCCATTTTATACCCAACTCAGGTTTTCTCCCCAGGCCATCAATGTGTGGACACAACAGGGCATCCTACAATACAACTCACTTCTGACACCTCCTGCAGAGAGCGTCAGACCCTACAGGTTAAAGGCTCAGTCCTACGAGACCACCCCAGCCCAACTTCAATCACCAGTGCTGGTGGTCACCTGAGCCTCTGACAAGCCGGCGACAGACTACTGACTACCTCCTCAGGTTCAAGTAATTGACTAGAGTGGCTCACAGGCCTCGTGGAAACCTTTTACTTTCTAGATCGCTGGTTTACTGTAAAGGGATACAACCCAGGCAGAGCCCGATGGAAGAGATGAACAGGGCAAAGTTGGTAGACAGCACGAGGAATTTCCATGTCCTCAATGGGTGTACCACTCTCCCCACATGAATCTCCATGGCAGTCCTGTAGGACTGAGTCCTTAACTTGGAGGATCTGACGCTCTCCCCAGCAGGTGTCAGGAGTGATCTGTGTGGAAGGACACTCAGATGTGTCCAAGAATTGGTGGCCTGGGGGAAAACGCACATCTGAATTGGGTGCAGAATCTTTTAGATACATTTGTCACCCAGAAGCCCTCAGAACCCATCCTTCTGGGTTTTTATGGAGACATTTTTGGAGTCATCTTCATTACGCAGGCATTTATGGAGTATTCGTTACATGGACAAGGATTGAATCATTGGCCACTGGTGATCCATTCAATCTCCAGCCCTTCTCCCTCCCCGAGGAGTGGGGGGACCAGAAGACACAAGTGTTAAGTCTCCAATCACAGGGTTGCCTGGGTCCCCCTGGCAACCAGGCCCCCCTCCTTGGTTGCCTAGGAGTACTCCAAAAGTCACCTAATTAATATAACAAAGGATACCTTTATTCATCTGGGTACTTAAGAAATTCCAAGGGTTTAGAAGCTCTGTGCCATATTTCTGATTTTTAAAAAAATCACAGTATCACCATCCCATAGTCATGGGGTTTACAGAAACATGCAATTTTCCTGTAAATCTAAAACTGATCTAAACAATAGTCTTTTTTCATTTGGGGGAGGGGGGAGGAGGGTGAGAGAGAAAGAGTAAAACTAAGAGTAAAAAATCATCTCCTCCCCAAGCAGGCTTCATTCTGGGAGTCTCTTCAAAGAGAAGACACCTGAAAGGATTTTCCAATTAAGGCAAGAGATCAAACACCAGAAAGCAATAATCAGGAAGGGAGAAAATAAAATTTTGTCCTCTAGTAAACTGGGGCGGGGCGGGGTTGGCGCACGCACATGGGGTAGGTTTTGGTATGAACATCAGTATCTCCTCGGAGTCTTTACTTTTATAAACACACNGGCTGATTCCTGTTGAGGTTTGACAGAAAACAACAAAATTCTGTAAAGCAATTATCCTTCAATAAAAAATAAAAATTAAAAAAATGTTTGTACAAAGCACTGGTTAGGTCACATTTGGACTAGTGTGTGTAATGCTGGTTAAACTACCTCAACAAAGTGATAAAGAAACTAGAGAGTTTCCAGGGAAGGCAGGTGATAGGGCTGAAGTCCCTGGAGATTGCAGGTAAAGGATATTTTAAAGAAAGTTTTCCTGCAGGGTGTCATATTTGAATCTGTCTCATGAAGTCATCAGGTCTTCCCAGGTGGCTCAACATTAAAGAATTTGAATACAATGTGGGAACTGCAAGAGACGTGGGTTCAATCCCTGGGAAGGAATATCCCCTGGAGGAGGGCATGGCAACCCACTCCAGTATTCTTACCTGGGAAATCTCAAGGACAGAGGAGCCTAGCAGGCTACAGTCCGTAGGGAAGTACAGAGTCAGACACAACTGAAGCGACTTAGGACACATAACATCATCACTCAGCTTTGCATCCAGCAGTGAGTCTGGAATTCTTTTAATCTTGTTTTTTTTAGATTGATATCAAAGGGTTTGTTTGGAAATGAGTGAATTTTCTTTATGTTTGAACCTCCACAGCATGAATGCATTATGTCCTTCAACTATGCAATCAAGGTATTGCCTTTAAATTCTAGGACTTGTCCTCTCAATATTTCTGTCCTGGGGATGCTATCCGTGGCATCTCATGATAGTGTTGCAAGTGAAATGACCTCACAAAGAGATTCACTTCTTACATTATTAATTAAACACTTTCAGATGCCTGGAGACAAAGGTAAAGATAGATCCATTATTTGAACATGCAGCCTCTGAGCCATGAGCAATTTTAGAAATCACACAATCCTTCTCACTTCTTAATCCTCCCATTTTTTTATGACTTAAACAAGTGTGCCTTCCCTGGTGGCTCAGACAGTAAAGAATCTGCCTGCAATGCAGGAGACCCAGGTTCAATCCCTAANCAGGCTCCTCCATCCATGGGATTTGCCAGGCAAGAGTACTGGAGTGGGGTGCCATTGCCTTCTCCATAATAAATGTCTGGTGAATACAAATGCTTGGTGAATGAATGCAGGTTGGGCACATGTACAGACTTCAGCTAAAGTGGTGGTGTGGACCAGACCGGGTGAAGGAAGAAAGTCCCTGTGTCCTCTGTGGTGAGACAGGGACCACATGGGCACGTGCTGGGAGGCGAAGACAGGGCCTCGAATACTGATTCACAGACCTGTAACCCTGGAAAAGCTCACATATTATTTACTCCAGCGGCCTCANCCGGGTGAAGGAAGAAAGTCCCTGTGTCCTCTGTGGTGAGACAGGGACCACATGGGCACGTGCTGGGAGGCGAAGACAGGGCCTCGAATACTGATTCACAGACCTGTAACCCTGGAAAAGCTCACATATTATTTACTCCAGCGGCCTCATTCTATAGAAAGATGACTAAAGCGATTAGGTGGCTTGTTCAAGGCCACATGTGGTGCTCCGCTAAGGAGACATAGACCCTAGTGCGAACTAGCCCATCTCCACAGTTTACTAAGCATGGCTAAGACTGAGTGATTTACTAACTAGCCACAAGAGCTACTATCCCCCGAGTGTCTACTAAGCCTACTCTAACAATCCTTGCTTTAGCCCCACTCCAGTATTCCTGGGCTTCTCAGCTGGTAAAGAATCTGCCTGCTTTGCAGGAGACCTGGGTTCAATCCCTGGGTTGAGAAGATCCCCTGGAGAAGGCAACGGCTATCCCCTCTAGTATTCTGTCTTGGAGATTTCCATGGACTGTATAGTCCATGGGGTCGCAAAGAGTCAGAATCGACTGAGCAACTTTCACTGGCAAATGAGAGCTGGAGGGTTGAGTGATAAAGATCAGACTTAGGCCAGAGTTGGGCTTTGGTGTGGGATAATCCCAGGGGGTTTGGAGTAGGTCAGCTTGAGGAGATTTTGAGATTTGTTAGCTCTGGTGTTAAGTTCCTTTTCTCTGACCTCAGTTTTCCCAAGCAGACTCTTTACCAGATGAGCCACCAGGGAAGCCCAAGATACTGGAGGGGTAGCCTATCCCTTCTCTAGCAGATCTTCCCGGCCCAGGAATCAAACCGGGGTCTCCTGCATTGCAGGTGGATTCTTTACCAGCTGAGCTGCCAGAGAATTTCATTCACCGGGCACTGTTCTAAATACCTTTCATGATGGACCCACTCATTCCTCACCACAACCCTCTGATGTGGGTACAAGCAGCATCCATCCCCATTTTACAGATAAGGAAACTGGAGCTTTGTTATGTCCCCAAAGTCACAATCTACAGCAGCAAACCTTGTCTGTAAAATCCGAATGGCAAAAATTTTGCCTGTAGTGTTATATAACAGAGAAGGCAATGGCAACCCACTCCAGTACTCTTGCCTGGCAAATCCCATGGACAGAGGAGCCTGGTAAGCTGCAGTTCATGGGGTCGCAAAGAGTCGGACATGACTGAGTGACTTCACTTTCACTTTTCCTTTCATGCATTGGAGAAAGAAATGGCAACCCGCTCCAGTGTTCTTGCCTGGAGAATCCCAGGGACGGGGGAGCCTGGTGGGCTGCCGTCTATGGGGTCGCACAGAGTCGGACACGACAGAAGCGACTTAGCAGCAGCACCAGCAGCAGTGTCATATAAAACACACAACTGCCATTCAACCAAACAATGGCATTTAGAGAAGTGAAAACGTGTCCACACAAAAAATCTGTACACAAAGGTTTACAGGAGCTTTATTTATCTGGCATGGTCAAAAACTAGGAGCAACCTTGTAGTGAACTGTTCTGCATCTTGACCCATGCTGAATACCCAAACCTGCATGTGATAAAACTGTGTAAACTAAATACACACTCATAAGTATGAGTAAAACTAGGAGACTCTGAATAAGATCTGTGGGTTGTATCAATGCCGATATGCTGGTTGTGATACTGTGCTGTTGTTTTGCAAAATGTTGCCAATGGGAGAAACAGGTTAAAGGTTATGCTATATCTCTCTGTATTAATTCTTACAACTGCACAGGATACAATTATCACAACTGAAAACTTCAGTTAAAAAGTCTTGCCTACCCATCAGGCTTGATGATCTTTTATATTCCTTTCACTTAAGATCTGCAATTCTCAATGTCTCAAAAGCCAATCTTCTTGCCACCCACACCACTTCAAAAATTGATGCAAAATTAAACTCTGAGCAAAGGAAAACTAAGACAACAAGCCCTATTTCACAGAATTTTGCACTTCTGGTCACTTTGAGTTCCCTCAGAAAATTATTCCAATTGATGAAAATAAGCCTCTTGTGTTCTTTCAAGACTTCTGGACAAAAGATGGAAAATGTGATTCTAAAAAATGTTCTTTCCACTAAATATTTTCTCCCTCTCTCTGCCATCTCCACCAGCACACATCCCCCCTGCCCCAACACACACACACACAAAATATGAGTACAAAAATTCCTATTCTAAGTCCTCCCTGAAAAAGCAGCACGCATGAATTATCACTGGCCCATTACACCAGTTCCCAAATGATGAGCTGCTACTGCAAGGCAGGCGGGGAAACAGGACAATGGGTGTGGGGCTGAGACAGACTCGAGGTGAAGACCGCACCTTGGCCAGGTTTCTTAAACTTGAGTCTGGCCTCTCTCATCTATAGGATGAGGATGTGGCACCTCCTTCCTAGGTATGGGGAAGAATTCCGGGACACAATTTATGTGTCTGATATTAGTATTTACTAGGTCCTCTTTCTATCCTCCCTGTTTCCCTTACCAACAATCAAATCAAGCTCATTTTCTGTTCATTTTCTGGCCACAAAGAGGTCACGCCCTGGAATCCCCTCCTCGCTGAGGTTAGTAGATAACTCGGGACACTCCCAACCTGGACCCCACTTATTACAAGTACAGCAAATCTTACCCTATCCTCTAAAACAAAGAAGGAAGATAAACCAGCCTCCGGATCCTCGGCACCTGCCCAGCAGCCGGAAGCCAGGGTAACCCGCCGCCTGCCGGACTCCGGCGGTTACTATTATTGCTGTTTATTAATAACAATACCTAACGATGCGTGGCGGTGACCGTCTCCGAAAAGATGTCCGTGGAACCCCCCAGGAGGGTCCAAAGCACTTTCGATGTGGAATTCTGGCTAAAAAACCTCAGAAATGTATAAAGAGGCTTTCCCGACAGGAGAAAGGCAAGAGTTGTAAAGTTTTTCCGCAGGCGCATTTTTCCGCGTTTCCCGGAATCGCACTGCAGAGGCGTTGCCACCCGCGGTTGGAGTTGGGGACGACCGAGGGTGAGGAAGGGGAGCGGGGGGTCTGGCGTCAGCAGCGGACCTCGCGNCCGACAGGAGAAAGGCAAGAGTTGTAAAGTTTTTCCGCAGGCGCATTTTTCCGCGTTTCCCGGAATCGCACTGCAGAGGCGTTGCCACCCGCGGTTGGAGTTGGGGACGACCGAGGGTGAGGAAGGGGAGCGGGGGGGTCTGGCGTCAGCAGCGGACCTCGCGGGTCCAAGGGTGCCGGCTTCCCGGATGGCCGCGTGGGACGGGACCTGGCGCCCCAGCCCGACGGAGAAGGGCCCTACACGTCCAGAGGGCTCGGGAGCCGCAGCCCCACTCACCTTCCGTGCTCCTCTTCGCCTCCCGGTAGCGGTCCCATAGGTAGCGCTTCATGTCCGGGGCGGTCCCAGGTGCTGTGCACAAGGGCCGTGCGGGGCCAGCACGCGACCGCCCCCGGGCCGCAGTCCGGCAGCCATCCCGCAGGGCCGTCACTGCCCTTGCACCGGCTCCACGAGCCGCCACTGTTACCGCCGCCGTGGCCATGCCTGCCGCCGCCCGGCCGCGAGTGGCGCGCCAGGGCCGGTGCAGGGCCGGTGCTCCGCCACGGCTCTGCCCAGGAGCGGGCGGTCCCTGCGTCTGAGCACGTGGCGGCGCGGCCCGCCCCTTCGGCCGCCGCGGGGGCGGGGCTTNAGCCGAGACCACGAGCGAAACACGCTACAGTCACTTCTTGATCGTGTGACGCGCAGAGGTGGCTGTGCGGTAGCGTGAACGTCCCATCAGCCGAGGTCACATGAAATGGAGGGACTCTTTGCTGGCCCTGGACCACGAGTCGGGATCCTGGCGCCTCACGCCGACCCCGCAGCACCTTCCTGTGACTGTCCCCCGACCCTGGCTGTACAGACAGCGCGCCTCTGGCCCTGACTCCAGGAAGCGACCTCTCTGCATTAATGACCTCCACGGCCTGGACCTCCCCTGGATTGCGGGGACGGGTCTGGGAGGTCCCGCGTCCCTGGCTTGGATCCTTCCGGTCCCACCGAGGAGCCAGTATCTGGGCCCAGGTCCCACACGCAGGCCGATGTGCCTGACGGGCACCACCCCCAGCCTCCGCTGCATAGCCTGGCAGGGCAGTGCCCACCCCCCACAAGATTTCTGGCTCGCGAGGGAAGCCCTCGGGACACCAGTCCCCCTGCTCCAGCCCACGCTCACACGGCGCGGTGGACGCGTCTTCTCTCAGACCTACAAGGCTGCACCTGTTCTGTGCGTTACGGTTCCACCAAAGCCAAACAAACAGTAAACCTCACGACACGACGTTTCAGTGTCGACTGAGTCAGACTTGGCCCCTGTGGGAAAGTCTGATGCGGCCCACCCAGAACCCAGCTGAGAAACCCTGGACTGCGGGGGCTCGCCGAGCTACCCCGGGTTTCAGTGCAGTGCAAAGCAGACCACACTACCACCTGTGACATAGGTGGGGCACGATTTAAGACAAATAACCCAAAGCATTCCTGTATGCTTAAGCTGTGGGCTGAGGGGATCAGATGTTTTCATGGGAAAAGGTGGGCTCTGGGGTAGATCGTGACAGTAATTACTATTCACTGAAGGCTTGCAATGTGCATTTTCTCATGCAGTCCTCTCAGAAATCCTAAAAAGTTGGCACCATAATTTCTCCCATCTTCTAAGTGATGAAACTGAGGTTAAAAGTGCAATAGTGCTGTTAAAGTCGCACAGCTAAGCCCATTCTTTCACTTGGATTCCTAATGTAATAGGTAGGATTTCACTGGGTGATAAGCAAGAAGGAAGTCAATAATTAATCCTCAGCAGTTACAGGTAATATCTTATAAATCACTGATAAAATGAGAGGCAATTAAAACGTTTAAGACGAATATGGTATCAAATCTGTGGACTCTAGTACTTTAAACTAACTTTATGGTTTTAGTTTATTCCAATTTATGTCTTTCCTTATGTTAAAGAGATGCAGTGACAACAATTGTAAATTTTGTGTACATGAAACATTAATTCATAAATTCATAGACAAATGATAGGAAAAGTAACACAATTAGAACTTTAGTAACATTATCTCCATATATTTTTAGATATGGAACCCTGTGATATCAACAGTTTTCTACTTATCACAGAAATATGAATGACTTAAAAAGCGTTCTTTTTAGCTACAGTCAGTTACAATATTTCAAGGGGCTAAAAAATAAAAATAAAATCCCAGACCTTGATTATCACCAGAAAATATCTCATCAAAGAATTCTAAATAATGACAAGTAGAAAAAAGTTACACAGAAGAGCCCATGAAAATCTTTATTCTTTATTAGTATCATTTGAGGTCTTCCATCAACTTTGTTTCAAACTGAGATCTTCTCTGCAAAAAACACTTGTGAGAAACTGAACTGTAATCTGGGCTATGAAAAAGCCACTTCTCTGAGATGAGCTCAGATACAGATTTCCAGGGATTATTTGCAGTAAGAGACTCTACAAGGGGATGCTGGTAATTTGCATTAATTAGGCCTTTTTCACTCTCACTTTTAGCTGACAAAATCCATTGCCGTGAAAGCTTTACTATACCATCCATTTTACCCAAAGATAAAGTTTTGGAGGAATAATCTTTCTTTTTCTTCACTGCTTCTTTTTCCGGGCCATTCCATATTTCAACATTACTCTGCGTCTTCCATCGAGTGTTTTCCATAGCCGAAATGGAAACGATGGGTCTCAAGAGCTTTTTCCCTTGTCCTGAAGCATGTTTTGATTTATCTGAAATTGTCTGAGCCACCAAGTCCAAGCTTTTAGCCCCCTGTAGCTTATCTGCTTTGGTGCACATTGCTGAACTCACCGTGTCTGAACTCTGAGCACTGTGATAGTTTAATTTAAGCAAGTGCTCCAAAAATGAGGCACCATGCCTAGGACCTTCAGAAGACTGCTGGCTCACACCTTGAGGCCAACATCTCCTACCCCGAGTCCGCTCAATTCCCCTCAGAAGGCTGCAAAGGAATGAAAGTTGTCAAAAGATCATTTACAGGGCAAGAATAACCTGAAGTATACTTCTTGTTGAGACACAGAACAGAAACTCACTGTAGGATTCCAGGGATCGATGAATGAGAATATCCGAGGTAGGCGGCCCTTAAATCAAGTGATTTGTACAAATAGCCCACGGCCTCCATCATGACTTGATGACAGGAGTCACTTATCAATAACTGACCTGCTGGATATTTGAAAATTAGAATGTTAGAATTTTTTTAAATGATTCCTGGTTTCAGACATTTAAAAGAGAATAAAAAGTATTCTAAAAAGTGGCATTGGAACTTAANTCCATCATGACTTGATGACAGGAGTCACTTATCAATAACTGACCTGCTGGATATTTGAAAATTAGAATGTTAGAATTTTTTTAAATGATTCCTGGTTTCAGACATTTAAAAGAGAATAAAAAGTATTCTAAAAAGTGGCATTGGAACTTTACCTATTGTAGTATTTTGCCAAAAACATTTAACCTGAGTCTAATATCAGGAACCAATCAGATACAAATTCAAGACATTGGGACAGGGAGGGGAGGGTAGAAAGTGACCTAGGTTCTTCAAAGATATCAATGTCAATGAAAGGCAAAACAAGTCCTACTAAAATGTTCTTAACTAAAGAAGGCAACCAAATGCAATGGAAGATCCTCAACAGCATTCTGGATCAAAAAGTAAATAGCTATAAAGAACATTTAATGGGACACTCTGAAACATTTGCATATGAACTGTACGTAAGATAATAGTCTTGTGTAATGGTTAAATTTCCTGTGTTTGAGAATCCCCAGTGGCTCAGCGGGTAAAGAATCTGCCTGCAATACAGGAGACGTAGGAGATACAGGTTCGATCCCTGGGTCAGGATGATTCCCTGGAGAAGGAAATGGCACCCCACACCTAGTCTGGCAGGCTACAGTCCAAAGGGTCTTGGAAGAGTAGGACTGGACTGAGCCACTAAACAAGCAAGAACTTCCCTGGTGGCTCAGATGGCAAAGGATCCACCAGCATGCGGGAAACCTGGGTTTGATCCCTGGGCTGGGAAGATCCCCTGGAAAAGGAAACGGCAACCCACTGCAATATTCTGGCCTGGAAAATTCCATGGACAGAGGAGCCTGGTGGGCTACAGTCTGTGGGATCACAAAGAGTCAGACACAACTGAGTGACTTTCACTTATATAGGGGAATGTCCTATTCTCAGAAGACACATGCTGAAGTATTTAGAAATAAAAATGTCACATCTGCAACTAACTTTCAAATAATCCAGAAAATACATATATATTTGTGTGTGTGTGAAAGAAAGAACACAAATGTCACCAGAATGTTAACAATTAGTGATCACAGATGAGTATGTAGGTGTTCATTATACAGTGCCCTCTGCCATTGTCAACAATTAATATAATTCTCTAAAATATGTGAAAAGTAAAAAAAAAATTAGTCAATTTGCAAGTGGCACTCATTTATTCATTTTACCCAATTACAAGACTGCTTTTAAGGGGCTAAATTGATATTGTTGATTACAAACATAATGTAAGGCCAGTGCCTGTAGGGCATCAATCTGGATACTTGATAAGAGGCTGAAAGTGTTAGTCACTTAGTCAAGTCTGACTCTTTGAGACCCATGGACTGTAGCCTGCCAGGCTCTTCTACCCAGATAATTCTCCAAGCAAGAATACTGGAATGGATAGCCATGCCCTTCTCCAGGGGATCTCCCTGACCCAGAGATCAAACCCGGGTCTCCTGCATTGCAGGCAGATTCTTTACTGTCTGAGTCACCAGGGAAACCTGATAGGAGACTGTTGAGTATTTAAGGGTAAAAAATACTGAAAGATGGCCACACTACAATTTATGTAATTACCATCTATCCAGTGTGTGTATCCTATAAGGTACAAACTATCACCACTTGTCTTTTTTTTTTGTCATTATTAATATTTACTCTCTTTAACAGGACACACATCCACAGGATTCAAAGATGAAAACGTATAAAGATGTGAAATAAAAAGCATCTCTCCCATCTTGGTCCCCATCTGTGCAGTCTTCTCCAAAAACAGGTGTTCTTTCAAAGAATATTTTGTGCCTGCCACTGGCTTTTAAAGATGAGAAAACTGAAAGCGGTCTAGTCATTCGCTCCAGCTTGTGGTCAAACAATCTTGGGGCAGCCTCATCCACCAGCCCAGGCCCCTGACTCTGTGTGAGGCCCCCTCCTCCCCGCTCCTGGACTGACCTTCTGCATATCTGCAGTGTGACTCTGTCTGCAGAGAGGTTCTTTCTGTAGCTCTGCGGCGGGGGTCATAGCACAGATCTCACAGTGCTTCTGCTGCTAATAGGGAGTTTCAGCTGTTGGCTCCGCTTAGCAATCAATGGCTATTTTTCTTCTTTGGGAATTATTTTCATGACCCTCTATGAGGTTCTCAGTTGCCCCAACAAAGCTCAGCAGAAAGCACTTGCAAATTACCCTGCTCGGGATGACCACGTTGTATTGGCCATGCATGCGTGAGTGCTAAATCGCTTCAATCCGGTCGACTCTTTGCGACCCTACTGACCGTAGCCTGCCAGATTCCTCTGTTCATGGGATTCTCCAGGCAAGAATACTGGAGTGGGGCGCCATGCCCTTCTCTAGGCAGTCTTCCCAACCCAGGGATCAAACCTGCATCTCTTCCGTCTCCTGCATTGGCAGGCAGGTTCTTTACCACTAGCACCACCTGGGTAGAAAAGCTCAGGTGCTGGCAGCTGAGCAAGAACTCATTCCTAGAGTTCCTGCGGATGCTGATAACCAGGCGCGCAGACTGTTCCTTCTGCCCGAAGGCCCTTTAAGAGGTTCTGGCTTGCTGGGAGGTTGAAACTGTCCCCCAGACCAGCTGTTGATGCCCCTGACACACTCTTTCATGCCTGTGCGCCCCACACTCCCTTTTGGCCACACACCTTGGCTCCTCGGGCCCCTTTATTCTCATGACCCATCTGGACCTGTATCGACAGCTTTGAGTTCAGAACTTTCTTAAACGCAACCTATCTCTCTGGCAGCAAGCAGAGGAGTTGCCAGGAGAGGACATTCTTAGCTCAGGCCCAACCGCAGTTCACCCCATCTTCCCCCAGGGGTGGTACCAAACGGACGGCAGCTCTCCAGCTCAGTCAGTCCTCTCAAGCCAAGTAAGAAAAAAGACCAGGATGAGCTCATTTCCATACAAAAGAGGTCACCGACCCTCCTGCCCACTTCAAATTTCCGTTCTGGGGACCTCCCTGGCAGTCCAGTGGCTAAGACTCCAGGCTCTCAATGTAGGGGGACTAGGTTCTATCCCTGGTCAGGGAACCAGATTCCACATGCCACACTAAGAGTTTGCATGCCACTGCAAAGATGGAAGACCCCGAGTGCTGCAACTAAGACTCAGCACAGCCAAATTAACTAATTCATTAATTTTTAAAAATTTTTCATTCTGGATGGGGAGGGAACCTAACTTTCATTGCAGACTCTGTTGGTCGTTTTACATACAGCATCTTGTTAAGTCTTCAGAATAACCCTGTGGGCAGAGATGATCATCCTTTTTCTGCCAATAGAAACTTGAGACTCAGAGAGCTCATGTCCACAAGCCCAGAAAATAGCAGAACTGGGATTTAAACCCAGGTCCTGCGATCCAATGACCATAACTTCTAGAAATAGGAAAAGAGAACGTTCTTCTCCCTCTCACATTGGTTCCTTAGGAGATTTTCTATAAAACCACAACCAGGAAGAAAGCATCCATTACCTTTTCCACTGCGTACCTCCCAGCCACATCTGCCCTGTTTCCAAGGGAGAGTGAATTGGGGATGGGAGTGAGGGGCAAGGTCCTAGGACCTAGCTTCCTTGAGAATCTGTTCTTGTATTTTAAACGATAAATTTTCCTAGTTGCCCTGCCTTTTTTTCAGTGCATGATAGTAAAAAATAAAGTAGCATCTTTATTATTTTGGCATTTCCTCTGGAAATACATCTTTAGTATTTCCTCTGGAAAAAGAAAGTAAGATACTTTCTCCAAAGGCAGTCCTCTGTCTTTTTAAGTAATCTTCTAAGGTACAACTTCTAACCTTTAGTCTACTGAAATTTAAGCCTGTTCCTCTTGCTTCATATATTTGTGGTCACCTAATAGGCAAATTTTTATACTGCCAGTCCTGTGTTCATTTCCTCCCCAGGGCACACAACTATAATTTAGGTTGCTGTCACCAGGTAACAAGCAAAATTGCAGGTGTTGGTGGAGAGCCTCAGGAAGTTTCCCTGAATGAGTACAGACTATGGACCCTGCCCACAAACGAGCTTCCCCACTGTGCTTGGAGCGAATAGTTACGAAGTGGAAATAATCACAGCCTATATTCTCCATCCAGATGACAGGCTGCCGACATGTAATGAGAAAGGGAAATTATGCAGGATTTCAAGGTTCTCTGTTTAAACTTTCCTTTGTTTCATAAGTATGACTAGGCACAGTTGGGCCCATGTAATTATGACTAAAGTTTGTCAGAAGTCTTTCCATTTGAGAAATGAAGCTTGTTGACTCCTCCTTTCAATAAATGTATGTCTATAAACAGACTAGGGAGGGGGAAAATTGTCAATCATTGTCCTAAATGAAGCAATAAAAGCTTGCAATGGGATGTTTCCTTGCACTGTATTTCCACCCTACAGAAAACAATAAAAGGTTATGGGAATGTGGCAATGGGGAAGGGGATCTTTCCCTTTACCCCCTCCATTAAGGCCACTGGCTAGTCTGCTCAGAGGGACCTGGAAGCAGATGGCGGGCAGCGCCCTCTGTCTTCTGCCCCAAATACAGCGGGAACTCACTCTACCAATTCAAGGGGCTGGGCCTCTGCAGACCCCATCTCTGGGGAGAAGGAAGAGGTGCATTGTCCTCTCTTACACAGCTTTTGTGCCTACCACTCTGCCAAAATTGATGGTTCCCTATGACCATTCTGCTGCTAAATGCAATGGTGTGTCTTAGATCTGGTGGTCAGTTCTCAGCCCCCTTCTTTCCTGGCATCCATGATTTTACTGACTCTCTGCTACCTCTGGAGCCATTCCTCATCTCTCGCTCCAACACTTTCCTCAGCCCTTTTCTTTCTTTTCCACTTTATTTTTTTNTGAGAAATTCAGACTGTGAAGTCTGAGAAAGTCACTGGGCCTGTCTCTTATACACATCTCCCTGACTCCCAGGCTGTGCTCCTACCAGCCCTTGCCCACCACTCCTGGAGCTTGCAATGGGTTTCCAAACACATTGGGATAATCACAGTCAAGTCACTGGCAGACTTGGGGTTCCTCCTCAGCCCCATTTTCTTCCCACCAGAACAGGTTACAAACTTTCTTAAGAGATCCAGCAGAGAGAAATTGCCCCTCATCAGGCTCAGAACAGATTTTGGGGATTAGTAGAGAATCTTTTGGGGTGGAGGAGCATACCATGCCTCCTCCATGGGCAGATCAGGGCAAAGTCAATCAATCAGCTCTCTTTGGCTTTCAGGAGACAGCTGGGGATCCAGAATACTAATCAGGGAGTCCACATGATTCAAAGACCAAAAGACTCTTTGGGAATCCGTTGTTGTCCTCTGGAGGAATTTCTTCCCTGATCTGTTGGGTAATGAAATCAGAGGCTGGGCTGGCTTGGTGCCAGAGTATAACACTACACATCACTTAATGAGCACTTACTAAGGAGCCTTTCTAAGGACCTTCCACATAGTAACTCATTCAATACTCACAGCAAGCCCCTGAGGTCTGGTGATTCTCATTTTAAGAGGACATCAAAGCACAGAAAGGTGGCATAATCTGGCCAAAGACTCACAGCTTGTGATTTATGGAGCCTGGGCAGGAACCCAGTGCATCCATGTGACAGACCACCAAGCCACGCTGCCTTGGATGCTTTTGGAGACCAGAGAAAGTGCTGCCTAAAGGGCCAGGTCCCGCCCAGCCGAAGCCCCTAGCTGCGTGGCAGTGTCCGGGCACAGCAGGACTGCTGAAGAGACAAAGCCCATGGTCACTGCAGAATTAGCAACCAGCCCAGCTTGTCCGAGGGTGAGTCTGAAGCATCAGTCTGTATCGAGTCCCAGTTCCGCCACTCACAATGTGACACTGGGCAAGGCATCACCAAACCTCTCTGAGTCTCAGTTTCCTCCTCAGTAAAATGGGGTGAAATCAGTATCGGCTTCGTAGGATTGTTGCGAAAAATTCAACAAGGCCAGCAAAGCTTTTAAAGGGCTTTGCATCAAGCCAGGCACAAAGGAAACACAGAATAAATGTTAACTATTAACATTATTATTAATCATTTTTAAATTTTTATTTACTGTTTAGCTGTGCTGGGGTCTTTGTTGCTGCATGCAGGATTTTCTCTAACTGTGGCCCTTGGCCTTCTCATTGTGGCAGCTTCTCTGGTTGCTGATCAAGGGCTCTAGGACACACGGACTTCAGTAGTTGTAGCACGAGGGCTCCGTAGTTGCAGTTCCCGGGCTCTAGAGCACAGGCTCAATAGTTGTGGTGGAGCACAGGCTCAATAGTTGTGGTGTACCGGTTTAGCTGCTTCTTGGCATGTGGGATCCTCCCAGACCAGGGGTCGAACCTGTGTCTCTTGCATTGGCTGGCAGATTCTTTACTACCAAGCCACCAGAAAGCTCAATTATTATTACTGTATTTCATTTCTGCACCCCCTTCTCTCCTTTAGGCTGCTGTGAATAAACAAGTTGTTGGGGTTCAGTTCTTTTTGGAGACAAAGGGATGTACGAGATGGCTTTGGAGACCCTCCCTCCCAAAGATTCCTGGGTTATCCATACCCCTCCTCAGCCCTAGCAGTAGCTGTAGCCTCTCAGAGCTGTTTTCATCCTTACACCCCAGGTACCCTGGCTCCCTGCCTGTGGTCCCCACTGGTTGGATGCTGTTGCTATGGCAACAACATTTTAAGAACTTTCAGCCCCCCTCTGAGGCAACAGGCGTGGATGGAGATGGGCAATCAAATGCCTCCTGCATCCTCAGGCCTGTCTGGACAGAAGACAGGAGATTGGAATGAAAGGTCAGAGCTGGCTTGGGGTTGGGGTGGGGGGACCGGCTCAGGTCTCAGCCCCAAGTGTTTCCCAACAGCACCCACACTTCACTGTGTTGCCTGAGCAGTTGGTTACAAATGCAAGTTCCAGCCACCCGGCCCACGGGTCTGGTCTTGACCGTCCGGGGTGGGATCCCCTAGGAAGCTGCCTTCAGTCAGCTCTGCTTGTGGTTCTCAGGCAGAGAGGCCTCAGACCGCTCTTGACGGAATCTTGAGTCCCGGAAGATGCCCAGAGACATTCTGGGCCTTGAGGTTTGTGGCTCTCTCTACTGAGACGGCTCTTGAGAAACCCTGCTTGTTCTCCGGTCCTGCCTCCCCCACTCCTTCTAGAGCCTCATCTTGTGGGAGGACGTGTGCCTCACCCTCATCCCGGAGCCTGGAAAATTCCAGGGCTAAGCCACCAGAGGCCACCTTGGTGAGGCATCCTAGGACAGATGGGCGCACGCTCTGGGGATAACGACATTCAGGGGAGGCGCCTGCCGGGGTCACTCCAGGCATTGTGAAAGGCTCGCTCTCTTCTGGATGCTCTGATCTCAGAGCCTCTTGGGTCTCTTCCCACTGTCTCCTCGCACCACCTGCTGGCTAGGGACGTGGCTCCCTACCACAGCAAAACCTGAGGGCACTGGACACCAGAGGTTGTGCCTAAAGAGAGGTGGGGCTTGGGGGCGGGGAGAGTGGACGGGAGGGTCTGAGGACCTGTGCTGGGGAGGGGAAGAAGACAGAGATACAGGAGAAGGGAGGGGTCCTCTCGGGGGTTCCTTGAACTTCAGACTGATGCTCATGTCTGTTGGAGGAGCCAAGTGACAGAGATGCGGCAGACAGTCCACCTCCCTACCCGTCTTTTGTGCACTAACTGGCCTCCAGCAGGTGATTCTCTTTGCTTGAGGCCAGCAGTGCCAGCAAATAAATTACGCGCAATAGTTCCCTTGACAGCACACCCTTTATTCCCTTCCCAGACTCACTCCCCCTGCTCCTTTGCCAGTAGTTCCTGGGATCAAAGCCAAAGAAATGTGCACTCGAATCCTTGCGTAGGGTCTGTTTCCTTGTGGGCCCCTAAGACAAGAAACCACGCCCCAATCTCCCCACCCTGGGTTCCATCATGAAGGCAGCTCTGCCCCTCGTGTTCCAAGGGGAAGCTGGCACACCCCAGAACTCCAGGTGGGCATCTGGCCTGCCTAGGTCAGAGACCTCTGGAAAGGTCTGTCCCGTCAGCTCTTTCCACGGTGAGGCTCTGGGGTTTTGGAGCCAATGCCACACTCCCCCATGTCCTGCCCTGCCCTGTGCTCTCACTATTCCGAATGTGAGAGTCGGGCTTCCCGGAGCTACCTGGGGCCAGGAGCAGGTGCCGGGATCTCACCCTCCAAGCACAGGCCAAACTCAGTAACCACGTTCTGAGGGAGAGTCCCGGGCTCCCCATCTGTTGCTGGGCTCCACCCCAGGCACCCCCCGCCCCACGCCCTCGGGAGCCTGGTGTGATTNAGCAGGTGCCGGGATCTCACCCTCCAAGCACAGGCCAAACTCAGTAACCACGTTCTGAGGGAGAGTCCCAGGCTCCCCATCTGTTGCTGGGCTCCACCCCAGGCACCCCCCGCCCCACGCCCTCGGGAGCCTGGTGTGATTGACGGGAACTCCCAGCTAGAGGGAAGCAGGGGGACTCGTGTGGGGCGAGTCCTCTAGAGACGTCTGTGAGCCTGTCCCCTCCGAGGAGAAGCTGTCCCCAGCAGGCTGGGGGGTCTGAGTCTGCCTAGGGAGTCGCTGCCAGGAGAAGAGAGTGGTGAGGAAACGCTCAGGAGCGGGGTCCAAGGGCCCATGGGAGCTTCTGCCTTCATCAGCCTCAACAGCCTGGCCAGCTTCTTGGGTCGGAAGGGTCGCTTGGAAATTTCTGTTCTGTCCGCGCCTGGGGGCCCAAGGAGGCCAACGGGATTTGGGCAAACGATCTGAACCCAGTGAGTCCTGGAGGGGCAGGTCCCATCTGCCCTTGGAAGTGACTTCCCCATTCAGGCCCTGGTCCTTGGCGGCCGCCCCCCTGAGTTCTGGACACATGGGGCGGGCTGGGGAAGCTGCCGGGCACACACAGTGGGCCAGAGCTTTCTTCAGGAGCATCTGGATGTCCTCGTGTCTGGCTTGGGCCTCCTCCCACAGGTCCCGGCCCAGGCCCTCCCGGCTCAGTGAGGCCACCTGAAGCCCCATGGCTGAGACCTTCTCAGCAGGAAACTCGGACGCCAGGCGCTGCAGGTAGCGGTGGAGACGGCGCCGGTCCCCAGCGCAGGTCCTCTGGGCCCTGCCCAGCCTGAGCTGGGCCATCAGGTCCTGACAGTCCATGTGGAACCAGGTCACCTGGGAGACAACAAAAGAGGGGGTTGGGGGCTCCGTGAAGATAGGGATGTACTCCCTCTGAGCAGAGAGGAGGCTTCAAGGATGAATCTAGCTAGAGAGAATTAATAAAAATGCCCAGTCCATGTTAGGCCCCTCCCCATCCAGCATGGCTGTGTTTTCTCTGCTGCTGCTGCTGCTGACAGTATTCCTCTTTCTTCCCCAAGGACCCACCAGAAACAATCCCCAGCACCCCTGAGATCTTAGGGACCAGCAAGGACTCAACCTTCTCTAGGGCTCACATTGCCCCTCTGTAAAGTGGAGGTTGTGGGAGATAATCATGAAAACTGGGGAGGTGAAAAATGTGGATTCTCAGATGGTATGAACCCCTAATAAGTGGTGCTGAGGGAGGAGACTGGCTAATATTGATTGAACCACCGACCATCTGCCAGCCTCTGTGCATCTCATGTAGGATCTCACTGAACCAGTGACCCATTTTACAGAGGAGGAAACTGAGGCTCAGAGACGTGAAGTCACTTGCCTCAGGTCAGGGAGAACCTAGGATTTGAACTCAACTGTCCTGCCTCATGGAGAAGGCAATGGCACCCCACTCCAGTACTCTTGCCTGGAGAATCCCATGGACGGAGGAGCCTGGTGGGCTACAGTCCATGGGGTCGCTAAGAGTCGGAGATGACTGAGCGACTTCACTTTGACTTTTCATTTTCATGCATTGGAGAAGGAAATGCCAACCCACTCCAGTAATTCTTGCCTAGAGAATCCCAGGGACAGCAGAGCCTGGTGGGCTGCCATCTATGGGGTCGCACAGAGTCGGACATGACTGAAACGACTTAGCAGCAGCAGGAGTCTTGCCTCAAGAGGGTATCTTGCAAGCACCTCCTTGCACAGGAGAAACTGGCCCAGGCGGGGCCACACCCTTGCAGTTCCACGGGGAGACTGTCAGCCAGACCTGGCCTGGAAGCCCCCTCACTCTGGTCAGGCCCCCTTTGGGGATTCTGCCTGTCCCCATGTCACCCACAAAATGTCTGCAGGCCGCAAAGGAGCCAACACATTTCCAGCAGCTTGTGAAAAACATAATCTTTCTCTCCATTAATTTAGAAGCCGACAGCGAGTCGTTAGGCGGTGGGGACTGGAGAACCATTTTCTCCGAGGAAACCATCCTTCCGCGGATTAAAGGAACTTGTCTGTAGATAAATGGCTTCATATTCGCGGAAGCACACTGAGCTCATGGCTGGGAAAGGGCTCCATAAATCTCCCTTAGCGGTACAATCGTGTTATTATTATTTAGTGCCAAAGCTGCTGCCCGCACGCTCTCCATCTGGGGCTGAGCCCAGCACTGAGCCGTCCGGCTGTCTGTCTGTCTGGGATCAGATATTCCAGGCCAAGCCAGACAGAGGCGGACAGCACCTCAGAAACCATCTTGCTCCACTGCTTATTGTACGGATTAAAATTCAAAGCCAGAGAGGAGAACAGGGCCTACCCAGGCTGAACACTGAGAGACAGGCCAGGTGGGAATGAAGGTTAAGGCCATCCCCTCCTGTCTTGTACGACCTCTGAAAGACTCTGGGCTCCTGCACGCCCCCCAGCCTGTCTCCCTCCACCGGACTCTTCACTTTTCCTCCATTCACGCAACCAATTACTGAGCCTCCTCTGGATGCTGACCCTGC
>SJYV01055119.1:286970-343836 GCA_006410875.1 Neotragus pygmaeus
CCGGAGCTACCTGGGGCCAGGAGCAGGTGCCGGGATCTCACCCTCCAAGCACAGGCCAAACTCAGTAACCACGTTCTGAGGGAGAGTCCCGGGCTCCCCATCTGTTGCTGGGCTCCACCCCAGGCACCCCCCGCCCCACGCCCTCGGGAGCCTGGTGTGATTGACGGGAACTCCCAGCTAGAGGGAAGCAGGGGGACTCGTGTGGGGCGAGTCCTCTAGAGACGTCTGTGAGCCTGTCCCCTCCGAGGAGAAGCTGTCCCCAGCAGGCTGGGGGGTCTGAGTCTGCCTAGGGAGTCGCTGCCAGGAGAAGAGAGTGGTGAGGAAACGCTCAGGAGCGGGGTCCAAGGGCCCATGGGAGCTTCTGCCTTCATCAGCCTCAACAGCCTGGCCAGCTTCTTGGGTCGGAGGGGTCGCTTGGAAATTTCTGTTCTGTCCGCGCCTGGGGGCCCAAGGAGGCCAACGGGATTTGGGCAAACGATCTGAACCCAGTGAGTCCTGGAGGGGCAGGTCCCATCTGCCCTTGGAAGTGACTTCCCCATTCAGGCCCTGGTCCTTGGCGGCCGCCCCCCTGAGTTCTGGACACATGGGGCGGGCTGGGGAAGCTGCCGGGCACACACAGTGGGCCAGAGCTTTCTTCAGGAGCATCTGGATGTCCTCGTGTCTGGCTTGGGCCTCCTCCCACAGGTCCCGGCCCAGGCCCTCCCGGCTCAGTGAGGCCACCTGAAGCCCCATGGCTGTGACCTTCTCAGCAGGAAACTCGGACGCCAGGCGCTGCAGGTAGCGGTGGAGACGGCGCCGGTCCCCAGCGCAGGTCCTCTGGGCCCTGCCCAGCCTGAGCTGGGCCATCAGGTCCTGACAGTCCATGTGGAACCAGGTCACCTGGGAGACAACAAAAGAGGGGGTTGGGGGCTCCGTGAAGATAGGGATGTACTCCCTCTGAGCAGAGAGGAGGCTTCAAGGATGAATCTAGCTAGAGAGAATTAATAAAAATGCCCAGTCCATGTTAGGCCCCTCCCCATCCAGCATGGCTGTGTTTTCTCTGCTGCTGCTGCTGCTGACAGTATTCCTCTTTCTTCCCCAAGGACCCACCAGAAACAATCCCCAGCACCCCTGAGATCTTAGGGACCAGCAAGGACTCAACCTTCTCTAGGGCTCACATTGCCCCTCTGTAAAGTGGAGGTTGTGGGAGATAATCATGAAAACTGGGGAGGTGAAAAATGTGGATTCTCAGATGGTATGAACCCCTAATAAGTGGTGCTGAGGGAGGAGACTGGCTAATATTGATTGAACCACCGACCATCTGCCAGCCTCTGTGCATCTCATGTAGGATCTCACTGAACCAGTGACCCATTTTACAGAGGAGGAAACTGAGGCTCAGAGACGTGAAGTCACTTGCCTCAGGTCAGGGAGAACCTAGGATTTGAACTCAACTGTCCTGCCTCATGGAGAAGGCAATGGCACCCCACTCCAGTACTCTTGCCTGGAGAATCCCATGGACGGAGGAGCCTGGTGGGCTACAGTCCATGGGGTCGCTAAGAGTCGGAGATGACTGAGCGACTTCACTTTGACTTTTCATTTTCATGCATTGGAGAAGGAAATGCCAACCCACTCCAGTAATTCTTGCCTAGAGAATCCCAGGGACAGCAGAGCCTGGTGGGCTGCCATCTATGGGGTCGCACAGAGTCGGACATGACTGAAACGACTTAGCAGCAGCAGGAGTCTTGCCTCAAGAGGGTATCTTGCAAGCACCTCCTTGCACAGGAGAAACTGGCCCAGGCGGGGCCACACCCTTGCAGTTCCACGGGGAGACTGTCAGCCAGACCTGGCCTGGAAGCCCCCTCACTCTGGTCAGGCCCCCTTTGGGGATTCTGCCTGTCCCCATGTCACCCACAAAATGTCTGCAGGCCGCAAAGGAGCCAACACATTTCCAGCAGCTTGTGAAAAACATAATCTTTCTCTCCATTAATTTAGAAGCCGACAGCGAGTCGTTAGGCGGTGGGGACTGGAGAACCATTTTCTCCGAGGAAACCATCCTTCCGCGGATTAAAGGAACTTGTCTGTAGATAAATGGCTTCATATTCGCGGAAGCACACTGAGCTCATGGCTGGGAAAGGGCTCCATAAATCTCCCTTAGCGGTACAATCGTGTTATTATTATTTAGTGCCAAAGCTGCTGCCCGCACGCTCTCCATCTGGGGCTGAGCCCAGCACTGAGCCGTCCGGCTGTCTGTCTGTCTGGGATCAGATATTCCAGGCCAAGCCAGACAGAGGCGGACAGCACCTCAGAAACCATCTTGCTCCACTGCTTATTGTACGGATTAAAATTCAAAGCCAGAGAGGAGAACAGGGCCTACCCAGGCTGAACACTGAGAGACAGGCCAGGTGGGAATGAAGGTTAAGGCCATCCCCTCCTGTCTTGTACGACCTCTGAAAGACTCTGGGCTCCTGCACGCCCCCCAGCCTGTCTCCCTCCACCGGACTCTTCACTTTTCCTCCATTCACGCAACCAATTACTGAGCCTCCTCTGGATGCTGACCCTGCATGTGCACCGTGATAGAACCAGGACCCATTGGACCCGGTCCCTGCTGGGGGAGCCCAGCTCACAGTGACAGATAAGGGAGAGGCGAGCAGGTGATGGAGCCACAGGATGAGTTCCGATTGCAAAGAGCTCCATGAAGTCATCAGCACAGGGAGATGAGAGAGAACGGGGTCGGTGGGGCAGGGGCTGGGGCTCNATGGTTTAAGTTTTTCATCATTGAGAATAATGTTTGCTGTAGGCTTATCAAATATGGCCTTTACTCCGTTGAGATAGGTTCATTCTATGCCCATTTTTTTGAAGAGTTTTAATCATAAATGGGTGCTGAATTTTGTCAAAGGCTTTTTCTGCATCTATTGAGATGATCACGTGGTTTTTATCTTTCAACTTGTTAATATGGTGTATCACATTGATTTGTGTATATTGAAAAATTCTTGCATCCCTGCAATAAACCCAAATTGACCATGGTATGAGCTTTTTGATGTGTTGCTGAATTCTGTTTGCTAAAATTTTGTTGCATCTATGTTCATCAGTGATACTGGCCTGTAGTTCTCTTTTTCTGTCTTGTGTTTGTCTGGTTTTGGTATCAGGGTGATGGTGGCTTCATAGTTTGGAAGTGTTCCTTCTTCTGCAATTTTTTGAAAAAGATTTAGAAGGATAGGCATTAGCTCTTCTCTAAATGTTTAATAGAATTCTTCTGTGAAGCCATCTGGTCCTGGGCTTTTGTTTAGGGGGAGATTTTTGATCACAGCTTCAATTTCAGAGTTGTTCATAGTTTATATTTCTTCCTGCTTCAGTCTTAAAAGATTGTACTTTTCTAAGAATCTGTCTATTTCTTCCAGGTTATCTATTTTATTGCCATATAGCTGTTCATAATAGTCTCTTATAATCCTTTGTATTTCTGCATTGTCTGTTGCAACCTCTCTTTTTTCATTTCTAATTTTGTGGATTTGATTCTTCTCTCTTTTTCTCTTGGTGAGTCTGGCTAAGGATTTGTCAATTTTGTCTTCTCAAAGAACCAGCTTTTAGAGTTTTATTCATCTTTATTATTGTTTCTTTCATTTCTTTTTTATTTATTTCTGCTAGGATCTTTATGATTTCTTTCCTTCTACTAATTCTGCTTTTTAATATGCTGTCTCAGTTGGTCATAGGTTTTCTTCCAAGGAGCAAGCATCTTTTAGTTTCATGGCTGCAGTCACCACCTACAGTGATTTTGGAGCCCCAGAAAAGAAAGTCTGTCACCTTTTCCATTGTTTCCCATCTATTTGCCATGAAGTGATGGGACCAGAAACCATGATCTTAGTTCTCTGAATGTTGAGTTTTAAGCCAGCTTTTTCACTCTCCTGTTTCACCTTCATCAAAAGGCTCTTTAGTTCCTCTTCACTTTCTGCCATAAGGGTGGTATCACCCTTATTTGTTAGTCTAATTTTGGTAATTGACCTAAGTATGGTACACACTAGTAACATAAGAGTGTGAAGTGAAAGAGGGCTGTTTTCTATGAAAAATAGTCTGAATGTTTTGGAATTATGAACAAGAAAACCATAAAAGATTGAAGGCAGCAAAAGTCAACCATTGAAAGAATCCTGCCCAGAAGTATCACAACTGCCTGAAGTTCTCATCCTCCAGAAACTAAGACTAAAAACTGTGGATGAGGCATTTTAAGAGATATGACCTTCAATTCCAATCAGAGGACCCATTAAAAACAAAGATCTAACTTCAAATTTTAAAGTTGATGCAAAGAATTACATGTATATGTTTAAGTTAAAATGAAAATGTAAAAGTCTGTCTGTATCACTTCCCTGACTCTTCTGATTCAGGGACCTCCTGCTAGCAAGAAGGGGACTCTGGCTGAGCCAAGAGTTTTAAAATCAAATGAGGAAAAGAGGACTGATTCACCCCACTCAAAGTCACCCACTAGCGCCTTTGTTTAAGCTCTTCCAAGCGTGACTAAGATACTTGGCATTTCTTCTGTAAAAGATTCCCAGGGAGAGGGGAGTAACAGAATGTTCATCTACCATACTTCATCCAAAATACACAATTCCATATACAACACTCAGCATGACAGAATGGAATATGAAAGCCACAGAAATGATTTCTCAATAAGTGGATTTAAACATTTATAAGAGAAGAAGAATTAAAGAAAAAAAGATTGGTCTGTGTCAAAGGTGGCAGAGAACAAAATCACAAAAACCTTCTTTCCATGTCTGGGTTTGTCTTAAGTTTCTAGGATTAGCAGTTTTAGGAGATTAAGATTTGTTCTTGAAACTGGATCAAAGTGGAGAGGAGAAGAGCTGTAAAAGAAATATTGAACATAAAAAGGTTTCATTTTTTTTTAAAGGTTTCATTTTTGAAGAAGTGCCTCATGAAAATGTGATCAGAAGAAGAAATAAACCTCAGGATTATCACCCTCTCAGGAACCCATCATTTTACTATGTCATTTGCATGCTTAGTCACTCAGTCTTGTCCAACTTTCTGCGACCCCATGGACTGTAGCCCGCCAGGTTCCCCTGTCCATAGGATTTCCCAGACAAGAATACTGGAGTGGTTGCCATTTCCTCCTCCAGGGAGTCTTCCCAACCCAGCAATCAAACCTGTGTCTCTTATGTCTCCTACATTGGCATGTGGGTTCCTTTCCACTACTGCCACCTGGGAAGCCAAATTTCTTTTTCAATATGTGCTCAGTATAATCTCATGCATAAAATTGTTGTGAGCATAAATAAAACAGGGATGATCATTGCTGGACACCCACTATTTTTATACCCCTTGAAAGGTTATACTGTAGCCTATACATTGATTAAATGTAATAAAAGACTAAGGAAGATGCAGATGCTAAGACTTTCAAGCTAGTAATTATCATCATTAATATATAATCCAAACTGATATCTAAACTGTCCCCTAAAGATTATTGTTCTCAATAGGCTAAAATACAAGTACAGTCACTTCTTTTAATGTTGTTATGCTGGAGCAGAGCCATCACTTCTATCGGAAAGCCAGGCAAACTGTGTAAGCCCCCCAGAAAGAACCTGTTTATCCACTTTCCTCACATTTCCTGCACTGATACAGCATAATGATAGACCCACACAGCTAGCACTCTTTCTGATGCTTTGAAGATACAAAGAATAAATGACAAGACTCTTGCCCCTGGCAGTTCACAGTCTGTTTGAAAGGTCAAAATACTCACAGAAATAGAAATGAGGTCAAAAATGAGTTCTTTGAGCTCCTTCATGACACCGGACATCCAAGACGACTTAAGCATCTTGTGTGAGAAATCTGTGGTGATGACGATGCTGGAGGAATGCAGCACTCTAGGTTCCTAACACTCCCTGGCTTTGCAAAAACCTTGCAGCTGTTAAGGCAACATCCCAAGTCACTGACCCAGCCCTCAGGGCCTGTGACACCTCTCTGGTATCCCCCTAGTGCACCCTCTCCCCTCTATATTAGTTTCTGCACCCCAGCCCCATTGGTCCTTTTTGTTCCTTCCCAATTTGCAAATTCTGCCCTCACTGTCTAGATGACTCCTTTCCCTTCCACCACTTAACAAGCACGTCCTCCTCCTCCAGATTCAGTTAAAGCATCACTTCCTAAGAAGCACCCTCCACCCATGGCCCTCCATCTGACAGATCGAGGTCCCCCGTTAGCACTTGTACTTGGCCATGCTAGCACTTTGCCAAATTGTAGTTCAATCATTGTGTGTTTAACTATCCAACCGCCATCTCTATTGTGGCATTTTCCACAACGGCAGCTAAACCGTCTTGTATTTATTAATAGTTGTCTGACAGCTTGTTGGCCTCAGTGTGAGCTCAGGGAAGATAGTGTGGGTATACCTGTCCTTCTCACTGCTCTGTCTCCAGGAATTAAAACAGAGATTGTCACCTAACAATCTCATTGGCCAAACCCTACTCAGGCTCTCTAAGCTCTTTCATCTAGACTTGACTTTTGGGCTTCTATGTTCATCTCTATAGAGTCCAATTCTTCCAATCAGGAAGAATCCTGCTAAGTAAGTTTAGCCCTCCTCCAACCTGATCACCCTTGGTATCTAGGCAGATTTCTCACCTTCCACCACCCGCCAGGTGGTGTCTGAAACCAAGCCTGGCTTGATGTTTGGATAGAGGAGTCCATGGGGTCTTGAAGAGTTGGAAAAAACTGAAGCGACTTGGCATGCAAGAAAGCGTCATATACCATAGTTCTCGTCTTTCCTCAATGGAACAACTCTTAAAGAGGATTGCTTTGATGACTAATGTTCGGTAACACTTTTACTACAGAGGCCTCAAGACTTCTTTAACAATGACTAGTGATGAGTCCCAGCTACATGTGGCTCTGGCTTCCTTCATATTTTATGGAGCCCCTTGGGCACACTCCCTGTAGATAGGCTTTTTCCATTAAAGGTAGATCAAGGGAATTACTGGGGCTTCCCTGGTGGCTCCAGATGGTAAAGTATCTGCCTGCAATGTAGGAGATCCAGGTTTGATCCCTGGTTTGGGAAGAGCTCATGGAGAAGGGAACAGCTACCCACTCCAGTATTCTTGCCTAGAGAATTCCACGGACAGAGAAGCCTGGCGGACTATGGTCCAAAGGGTAACAAAGAGTCAGACACGACTGAGCGACTAACACTTTCACTTTCTCAAGGGGATCACACTATGCCACCCCAAAGTAGGCCCTGCCGACATGGGACTTATTATGAGCCAAGTTATTTGAGTTCCTAGGATCCCTTCTGTGCCTGAAACCAGAGCCTGTCACAAGGACTCAAGTGGTGTAAATCCCCTCCCTGGGGCAACAGGAAGCCAGCACCATACCCAGCCAGACACTGTCACAAACTGCCACATCATCTATTCTCCTAAGGGTCTATTTATGCTTCCAAAGAGTCATCTGCCCTCCCATGAGTGCCCTTTCCCCGCCTCCCTCTCCCCTTAGTACACAGATCGCAAGTTCAAGCCACCCCTTGGAGTTGCTCATTCCTGAGTGTGTGTGCAAGTGTGATGCACACACAAATAAACTTCTGCTTGATTTTTCTCCTGTTAATCAATCTTTTAGCTTCCCTGGTGGCTCAGCTGGTAAAGAATCTTCCTGCAATGCGGGAGGCCGGGGGTCCAATCCCTGGGTTGGAAAGATCCACTGAAGAAGGGAATGACTACCCACTCCAATATTCTGGCCTGGAGAATTCCATGGACTGTACAGTCCATGGGGTCGCAAAGAGTCAGACACAACTGAGCAACTCTCAGTTCACTTCAACTCAATCAATCTTTTCTGAGGCTAATTTTACAGGGCCCCAGCAGGAGAACCTAGGAGGGTAAAGGAAAAGAAAATTTTTTTCTGTTTTAGAGTTTTGATGACAAAGTGGAATTCTATCATCCAGGACTCCTTACTAGGTCCAAAAGCTGCAGCTAAGAGATCCTGGGCCTCTGACAAAAGCCGGTTGAAGATAATATTTCTTCCCAAAGTAGGCACTCAAATTTCTGCCTAGAGTCAGGTGAAATTAGGGTGGTGAAAGTCAGTCTTTTCAATTTAATTTTCAAGCTCAGCCAGGGACCCTGAGAGGATGGAGGAAATTTTTTCTACCTCCATGTAGGAAAACCAAAAATATGTCAAAGAACAAATGATTCCAAGGTCTCTATAAATAGTCTATTTCCCTCCCAAGGTCCTCCTTCTCTTGTACTGAAGATACCCATCAGCTCTCACCACCAGGGACTGAAACAAAAGTCCAAGAATCCTGCCTTGACAGCTGACCTAACCACCCACAGTGTTCCTGTAAGCCTGGAGCGGGCCTTCTGCAAAATGAATCAACTTCAATCAACAGTGGGAGAGAAAAATAATAAAATGATGGCGAGAAAGTGCGCCTTACAGAAAAATACTTGCTTGGAACTACAGTGAACCACACTGAAACTGGACTGCAAAACTGAAACACACTATGAAGAGTTGTTTAAGACATCACCAAATATGACAACTGCCATTACAGAGGTCCTGATGCTGCTGCTAAATCGCTTCAGTCGTGCCCAACTCTGTGTGACCCCATAGACGGCAGCCCACCAGGCTCCCCTGTCCCTGGGTTTCTCCAGGCAAGAACACTGGAGTGGGTTGCCATTTCCTTCTCCAATGCATGAAAGGAAAAGTGAAAGGGAAGTCACTCAGTCATGTCGGACTCTTAGCAACCCCATGGACTGCAGCCCACCAGGCTCCTCCATCCATGGGATTTTCCAGGCGAGAGTACTGGAGTGGGTTGCTATTGCCTTCTCCACAGAAGCTCTGTTATCAGAAAGCAAATGAATACATTATACTTTCATCATAGACAAGTCACCAAAACTAAGAACAAAATATAGGCAACCAGATCAGGTAAACTAGTTCCTTTTCCACTAACATTCTCTAGATTTGCATCTGCATTTTCTCTTTACAAACATAAATCTTTCTTTCATGTACTCAGCATGGAAACCCTTATCTGAAAAAAAAAAGTATACACACACACAGGCACACTCATTCCTAAATCTACAGAGTGAAAACAAAATATTCTTTCTCTGCAGATATCAAGAATTTTAAGTCTTTTTTGTCAGCAAATGACTAGGCTGAAAGCAATCCTGTTTTATTGTAATATGGATGCCAATTGTACCTGCTGGGGAAAGTGATTGGTTTAGATCAGGGTTTCTTTGTCTCAACACTATTCACACCTTGGACTGGATAATTTTCACTGTAGGGGTGCTTTCCTGGGCACGTATGATGTTTAGCAACCACTCAGGCCTCCACTGACTAAATGACTAGCACTCTCCACCCCCAGCCATGACATCAAACATTTCTCCAGCTTTTTTGTCCTGAGGGTCAAAATCAGCCTGGGTTGAAAACAACTCTTTAAAGCTGAAGTAGACTGTCCTGTGGCGATGTGATTTCAGGAGTTCTGATAGTGTTTCAGAATTTTTCTAGTGGCATTTACAGAAACTGCAATTTCTAGTGTAGCCTGCTGGAAGAAATCAACAAAGCTGCCCAAGGGCGAAGAGATATCTATTTGACCATCATTGAACCCTCTCTCTATGTGAACCTACTCCTTGGAGGCACAAAGGTTGGCAAGTGCTATCTGTGGGAATCACATCCCTGACTCCCCCCAGCCCACCCTCCTGTGGTGGTCTGTCTCCAGCTAACTACCAACCAGTATTTGCAGCCTCCAATTCAACTCTCATCCTCCTCCATTTCCAGGTTTAGTGGTGATGCTGTAGGAAGATGACAGAATTCAACATGTGACTATTTCCAAAACATGGGAATGGGCTACTGAATCCAATAAGTACTGAGGCAGTAAAAGATGTGGTCCTGTTACCCTCATCTCTGGCAACAGCAGAGCCTGGAAAACAGGCCCTTTGTCCCAGAGGCTCTCAGTTCTTCAGCAGTAGCCCTTAAAATGTAAGTAAATTCCACCTAACTGAGCTAGTAGGGCTTCCCACAGGGTGCTGGTGGTTAAGAAACCACCAGCCAGTGCAGGAGACAAAAGACACAGAGGTTTGATCCCTGGGTCAGGAAGATCCCCTGGAGGAGAACATGGCAACCCACTCCAGCATTCTTGCCTGGAGAATCCCATGGACAGAGGAGCCTGGTGGGCTACAGTTCATGGGGTCATTTGTTGATGTTGGCAATTTGATCTCTNTAAGGCCCACTTGACCTCACATTCCAGGATGTCTGGCTCTAGGTGAGTGATCACACCATTGTGACTATCTGGGTTATGAAGATCTTTTTTGTATAGTTCTATGTATTCTTACCACCTCTTATTAATATGTTCTGCTTCTGTTAGGTCCATACCATTTCTGTCCCTTACTGTGCACATCTTTGCATGAATGGGATTAGTGACGTTTTAAAGAGACCTCCAGAGAGCTCTCAGGCTCTTTCTTCCACTATGTGAAGGCATGCCAAGAAAACAGCTGTCTCTGAACCAGTAGATAGGCCCTTGTGCTCAGTTGCTCAATCCTGTCCAACTGTTTGTAACCCCATGGAAAGTAGCCCACCAGGCTCCTCTGTCCACGGAATTTTCCAGGCAAGAATAGTGAAGTGGGTTGCCATTTCCTACTCCAGAGATTCTTCCCCACCCAGGGATCAAACCCACACCACCTGCATTGGCAGACAGATTCTTTACCACTGTGCCATCTGAGAAGTCCAAGATAGGCACTCACCAGACATTTAATCTGCTGACACCTTGATCTTGGACTTCCCAGGCTCCAGAACTATGAGAGATAAAATTCTGTTGTTTAACCCCTCCAGTCTATTCTGTTATAGCAACAGACTAAGACACTTATCTAATGAGGGAAAGTAAATAAGCAGCAAAATTAAAAAAAAAAAAGAGAGAGAGAGAGAAAGTTAAAAATAATATGCAACAGGAGTTGCTGACTTCAAAGATGAAGACTGTATAAAAATAAGCAAAGTAGGCAAATGAGATGGAGGGAAAAGTCATCTGCTTCTAATAGAAATACGTCAAAGCAATTACCTAATTTACACAAGGTATCACTTAGGCTAATGCTCAGTTGATTCCTGACGAGTGGGGAGTTGGCCAGAGTGCCTGCATTTTCCTTTATTTTTACCACTTGTTTATAATATTCAATTGCTTGCTTCCTTTGGAATCTAGAAAAGAGAAATTTAATCAAAGTTTTGCATCGAAGAAGCATGGCGTTCGTCCATGTATCCAACAAACATTCATGGCATGCTGGTGCTGGGGCCCAGGTGCAAAGATAAGGAAGGCTAACCCTCACCCTCAGAGAGTGTCCCCAGGTAGAAAGAGAGATTGGAGAGTGAAGTATAGGACCACCCACTTGTTAAGGGTATTGAGTGTGAACCTAGGAGTTTGGGACTTCAATACTGAAGCATTTTCATTAAGACTGACGTGGTTCAGGGACTTCCTGGTGGTCCAGTGGCTAAGTCTCCGTGCTCCTAACGCAGAAGCCCAGGTTTGATCTCTGGTCAGGGAACTAGATCCCACATGCTGCAACTAAAGATCCTGCATGCTGCAAATAAGACCAAGCACAGCTAAATAAATAATAAACAATTTTTTAAAAGAGTGAAATGATTAAATTTGCATGTTAGAAACTTCACCTGAGTGCAAGTGAAGTAGCAGATGACGATTTATGCAGTGAGGCCAGTTGGTCCAGACAAAGAATGATGAGGGTCTGAGCTAATGCAGCGTCCACAGATGTGACAGGAGGCCTGCTAAGTCTTGGCATCACATAGAAGGTAGTGGGCCTGGGGCCAGGAGCCCTGACATCCTCTTGGGCAGTAGGATGATGAGGTTAGGAGCTAGAGCTCTGAAGTCAGGCGGGCTTGGAGTGACACAGTGGTTAGGCATCAAAGCTCCTAAACCTTGGTTTTCTCATGTTCACAATGAGGATAACAGACCTGTGGTGAGGATTAAGTGAGAAAATGTATGGAATGGGTTTAGCATGGTGACTGATTATAATAAACATCACCAAGATGAATCATTAAGATGCTGCCCTGGGGTCTGCACTGGGTGACATGGGAGAAGATGCATTTTGTCATGGAGAGGGGGTGGATGTGTTCACTGTTGGTAACGTTCACTCCGAACTGCCCTAATATGCTGGCCACCCAAAAGGAGAGGGCCAGTGGGTGCACATGTATGCAGCTGATGATGGAGGTCTGAAGAGGCAGAGACAAGACAAGAAGCCATCGCCTTACTGAATGCTGGCTACAGCCCTAGGCACAGGCAAGGCCGGGCACTGTGACTGAGACAAGCAGAGTCCAAGAACTGAACCCAAGAGAACACTGCCATCTGGCCGAGAGTGGGGAGAGAAAGAGAAAATCCACAAAAGAACCTGAGAAGGTGTCATCAGAGAAGATGGCCATGATGGAGGGTAGCTCAGAAACTGGGAGAGCACAGTTCCAGGAATGAATGATGCTGTAAAAACGCTCCCAGAGCAGAGGACCATCAAGATCAAAGTGCAAAGACACAGAACTAGGATGGTCCTGATGACATTCATAAGGATGGACAAAACAGAGCTGGGTGGAGGGAGAAGGTGAATAACATCAACAGGAAGTGAGGCAGTGGAGACACTTGTCTGTGGAGAGGATACAGTGAAAAGACGGCTGCTGGTGAATGGATTCAAAGTTGAGAGAGAGCAATGACATTGACCTCACTGAGAATACATCCCTGTTTCTCTTATGACCCTTTGTTCATCCTTCTCCTTCCTGGGGTACAGGGGCTTATTTTTAACTCTGTGATTTGACCTCATGTATCCATCCCTACCTATCCCCACTCCCCAAGGCCCTCAGGACCCTCGGATTATTTCTGTAGGGCATGAGAGCTGTTTCAAGAGCCCTAGCCGCCAGGAGAAAGGATCTCCATATGTCTGAGAGGTGAGTGAGTCCCACAGCAAAATATTTCCCGATCTTAACCTATGTGGAAAATGAGGTCACCAAAGGACAACCTTCAGCAAGGAAAAAGGCTTCTCGGTCGCTTCAGAAGGTTAACCGGGGACAATGACGTCTGGAAAGAAGGATACCAAGTACGGTCGGCTCCTCCGACACAGAGGCCACGTGCATGGAACAGCAGCGGGATTCAGGGTCCCGTGAGCATGAGCCGCCAGCCCTGGATCAGAGGTGCAGCAGCCCAGGCCTAGCGATGACTCAGTCAGTACGCTAGTGTTTAGATTTCTCTTTTACGAGGCAATGGTTCTACTGTCAAGCCTTTTGCTTCTCTAAAGAAAGGCCTGTTCTCTGCTCGCAGTGCTGGTCTTAAGAGGAACAAAAGGAGGTTTATGTGGTGTCAAGTGCCTCAAAAATTNCGTGAGCACGAGCCGCCAGCCCTGGATCGGAGGTGCAGCAGCCCAGGCCTAGCGATGACTCAGTCAGTACGCTAGTGTTTAGATTTCTCTTTTACAAGGCAATGGTTCTACTGTCAAGCCTTTTGCTTCTCTAAAGAAAGGCCTATTCTCTGCTCGCAGTGCTGGTCTTAAGAGGAACAAAAGGAGGTTTATGTGGTGTCAAGTGCCTCAAAAATTCCCTGCTGGGGAGCAAAATAATAATACTAAGAACTCAATTTATCAACTCGTTCAGTGTGCCAGGCATTCTGCTCAGCACTTCACGCAGAGCATCTCTCAGTTCTCAGCATCGTCCTGCGAGGAAGATGCCATCACTGCTCTCATTTTACCAACAAGGAAATGAGTGAGACACCAACATCTTAAGTATGTGCCCTGGTTCTCACTGTTACCAGGCGGTAGAAACAAAATTTGAACCCAGGCAATTGAACCCCAGAGCCCAACATTTCAGCACTGCTGTAGAGCACTGGTAACTTGACTCTTAGAAGCACCTTTATTGGAGCTATTCTTTTTTTTGTTTATTGGAGTATAATTGCTTTACAATGTTGTGTTAGTTTCTGCTGACAAAAAAAGTGAATCAGTTATGTGTATATATCTCTCCCTTCTCCCTTGAGCCTCCCTCCCCCTCACCCCAATTCTACCCCTCCAGGTCATCACAGAGCCCCGAGCCCAGCTTGCTGTGCTTGCCAGCATTTTCCCATTAGGGACTACTCTTTGAAAGGTAAATATTCTTGGAAAGGGCTTCCCAGGTGGCTCAGTGGTAAAGAATCCACCTCCCAATGCAGGGGATGTAGGAGACACGAGTTCAATCCCTGGGTCAGGAAGATCCCCTGGAGAAGGGAATGGCTACCCACTTCAGTATTGTTGCCTGGGAAATCTCATGGACAAAGGAACCTGGCAGGCTATACAGTCCATGGGGTCACAGAGAATCAGACACGATTGAGCACGCACACCACTCTTGGAAAGGGTTAATACTGATCTGCAGTTCAATGCCAGAGATGACTCATGTCATATTCTTCTTGGGAGCAAAAGCCAGAAGAGGTCCTCTCCCTGGTGTAAGTAACATGCTCTCCAGGACAGTGGACAGTGAAAAGTGAAAGGCAAGGCAGGGAATAGGGAGGAGAGGGAGGGGCTGCAAAAGCAAAACCTCAAAACTTTATAATTTCACTTAGGGCATCCCTGACCCTTCAGTCAGCTCATCTGACTGCAAAACAGTGCAGGCCAGGCTGAAGGAAGGGCGTGATGGACTCCCTGTGGATTCACTGAGAACCTTCACTCACACCAGCCTGTCAAAGGAAGAAGTAGTCTTGCCTGGCAGATCCTAACAGGAATTAGACCCAGAGGGTGATACCTACAACCTACTTTAAAACACAGGTGCTGACAGGGTCTCCTGACCAAACTCTATGCAGGCCCTCCTGAGCAATTCCCAATTAGACCTCAACTTCTGGGCTTCTGTGTTCATCTCTGCCTTGTCCAGCTTCAGCGAGGATCCTGCTCAGTCAGTTCAGCCCGGCCTGATATCTGATTTTACCGTCCTTCTCCGATTCCTCACCCTCACTGTCCCACAGTGACCTCTGCTTCCCCTGGCCTGCCTTAGCAAGAATCCCGTTAGATCAGTTTACCCAGATGTCTGATGTCTCCTCTCCGTAACTGTCCATCCACTATTGATCGCCCCCCTCCTCCACCCACTCCTTCTTGATTCAGAGCTGAGTCCTGTCTGTCTCAACTGCCGAACCCCACTGCAGGGGTCCATATGCCTCTCATGAAAGGTCTAAATGAAGGCTGCCTTACCTTTCTTTAACAAGTTCTATGAATACTTGCTGCTCTAACAGCTTTAGCAGTGCCTTGTGTGGGGAGCTGAGGAAAGCCCCACACATGGCAAGAGAGCAAGAGGTCTTCCCCAGCGAGGAGGGGTGTCAGGACAGAGCAGCCTGAGACAGCAGCAGGCTCTTGCACCAGACAGACCAGCAGGCATGATGCTACAGACCCACACTCCACAGAGGCCTCAAGCACAATCCCTTAAGACCCAGGAGTGATGCTGGGAGTGTGGCGCCATACTGCTTTTTACTTTTCCTCCTGCCAAAACCTCTACATGGTTTGTGAGCTAAGAGTGCCTTTCAAATTCATGATGTCAGTGTCCTGAAAATAGATCAGGGAAAAATCTCAGGCCTGGTGAGTCTCTTATTTTCTGGACAATGCTGGAGGAAAAGAAGTGAGATACCCCTATGAGTGAGTACAGATCTCCCTGCCAAACGTGGGCTTTTTTTAGGGGGGAGGGGAGAAGGAGACACACGACTTGAAACATTTCATAAAAACTTACCTTTCACTGTGTTTCAGTGGGAAAAACAGTAAATCTGCTAAAAATTCCATAATTTCTCCGACTAGGATGCTTTTCTCGCCAAACAAATTTCTCCTGATATGTAAGCATTCCTGAAGTTTCATTTTTGCAAGACAAGTGTTTCCAGCAGCAAATCTGAAAACAAAATGCACACATGTGCGACTTACTGGGCATGATACATGTTGGCTACCTTCGTTGTGCTTCCAAAAACAAATCTCATAAATGTCCTTTATATTCAAGACACAAAACAGCACAGTAGTTTATATTAGCAGAGATTTGAGGCTTTCAAAGTGACTGATAAGATGTGCATACATCTTCATGAGAAACTGGGACACTATTTTTCTCCTTCCTCTCAAGCCTCCCTTCCACTACCACCCCAACAATCCCATCAGTCTAGGTCATCAAAGAGCACCGAGCTGAGCTCCCTGTGCAAAACTGCAGGTTCCCACTAGCCATCTATTTCACGCCTGGTAGTGTATACATTTATGGATGCACTCTCTCAACTCATCCCACCCTGTCCTTCCCAAACTGTATCCACAAGTCCATTCTCCACATCTACATCTCCACTGCTGCCCTGCAAACAGGTTCCTCTCTACCATCTTCTAGATTCCATATATGTGCGTTAACATTCGACATTTGGTTTTTCTCTTTCTGACTTACGTCACTTTGTATGACAGACTCTAGGTTCATCCACATCTCTACTATTCACCTTTAGGGTTGGACAGTTTGTTGTGGAGGGTCCTGTGCAGTGTATAATGTTTAGTAGCATTCCTGGCCTGTACCCACTAGCTGCCAGCAGCAATGCCCCCAGTCATGACAAGCTAACAAGTCTCCAGACCTTTGCCAAAGGTTCCACGGGGGACAAAATTGCCCACGGTTGAGAACTACTGAACCAGAGGATAGAAATGCTAAAATTCAGCCTTTCTTAACCCAATCAGCCATGTGGGACATGGATTGGCAAGTATGGATTAAGTAGATTAATTGTAACAATAACAGCTAGTACAGAAAACTAAGACATTTTTCAAGAAAAACACATGCTTACGTTAGAACACCTTCGGTATATTTCATGGTAGCCTGATCGCAAGGATTGCTGTCCAGTAAGCTGGAAATTTCAGTAGCACATTGCAAAATATGGTTTTCTTTTAAGTACTCCTCAGATGCTGACTTTGCCAGGTTGTTCAGCACTCTGCCTGCAGGGAATACATTTTGGCAAAGAAATGATGCTCAAGGCTTTTTCCTACAGAAGAGTTAAGAAGTCCCTAGGCAGAGCATTTGGTAGCATTTCTTCATCGCTGCCAATAGTTGGGTTTTTTCCTTAATAAATCAATTACTGACCTATATTGCGTGGGACTTGGTTTTCAAGTAACGCATTTTGTATGTGGGCAGCAGTTATGGGGCCAAGGAACAAAGACAATAGACTGAAACCAAATTCAAGTCTATTTTACAAATGAACAGGTCAGAAATAGAGAATATGGATGTAGTGAGACCAGTTATCATTGTGATAACCGAGTTCTACAAAAGGCAGCTGGTACAGCCTTGAATAAGGAACAACGAAACATTAAAGCCTTATGACAGAAACACATGAATAAGCCCCATAAACCTAATTAATAAATAACGCACTGTACCTAGATACACATCAAATGTACCCTTTGCAGAGGCCTAAGATTTTGCGAGTTATTTTGAGTTAGATATGCTAACAATAAAAGACTTCTAAAAAGTAGAAAGTTTTATGGTTTTCCAAAGTGAAAATGAAAGTCACTCAGTCATGTCCAACTCTTTGCGATCCCATGAACTATACAGTCCATGGAATTCTCCAGGCCAGAATACTGGAGTGGGTAGCCATTCCCTTCTCCAGGCAATCTTCCCAACCCAGAGATCAAACCCAGGTCTCCCACATTGCATGCAGATTCTTTACCAGCTGAGTCACCAGGGAAGTCCACGATTTTCCAAGCCACACTCTATTATACTGAAGTGAAGTCGCTCAGTCATGTCCGACTCTTTGCAACTCCATGGACTGTAACCTACCAGGCTCCTCCATCCATGGAATTTTCCAGGCAAGAGTACTGGAGTGGGTTGCCATTTCCTTCTCCAGGGGCCCTTTCTGACCCAGGGATCGAACCCGGGTCTCCCACATTGCAGATAGATGCTTTACTGCTTTACCGTCTGAGTGACCAGGGAAGCCCACACTCTATTATGGAAAGAGATAAAACTATAATTATGCTTCTAGAAGGTGTCATTAGAGCATTGCCAGCAGTAAACAAGGCAGATTTAACTCCCTATACTATGGAATTCAGCTTTAACCATAAAAGATTACCATTAAATTATCAAAAAAGCATCCCATCATCGATAGCACCCCATTCGTTGCCCAACTGGCTCTAGGAGGCCAGTCCCGGAACCCACAGAAATCGCTGGTTTCCACATGGGTTTCCCCTGCTCACCACGGTCCCAGCATTCCTACAACCAGGCCTGCCTGCATTAGGATGATGACTTAGAAGCCGGCCTCTACATGTGGAGCATTCAGTTCAGGTCAATTCAGTTCAGTTGCTCAGTCGTATCCAACTCTTTGCGACCCCATGAATCGCAGCATGCCAGGCCTCCCTGTCCATCACCAACTCCCGGAGTTCACGCAGACTCATGTCCACTGAGTCGGTGATGCCATCCAGCCATCTCATCCTCTGTCGTCCCCTTCTCCTCCTGCCCCCAATCCCTCCCAGCATCAGAGTCTTTTCCAATGAGTCAACTCTTCGCGTGAGATGGCCAAAGTACTGGCATTTCAGCTTTAGCATTAGAGCTTTATAAAGGCCAACACTAGAAGAGATTCTGCACAGCAACGAGTTGTGCAGACAGGCCTTAGGGCCAGATAGGCCTGGATAAGTAGTCAGATAGGCATCTCAGGCTCCTGGCACCAGAGGNCTGGCATTTCAGCTTTAGCATGAGAGCTTTATAAAGGCCAACACTAGAAGAGATTCTGCACAGCAACGAGTTGTGCAGACAGGCCTTAGGGCCAGATAGGCCTGGATAAGTAGTCAGATAGGCATCTCAGGCTCCTGGCACCAGAGGTACCAGCGCTGGGAGCTGATGTACTTTATTTCAGCTCTCTGACCTTCAGTTTCCTCATCTGTAAAATGGGAGTAACTGTATATACCACTGGAGGTATACCAGAAGACAAAAGAGATCATTAACATGAAGTGCTTTGTACATAGTGAGCATGAAACGAATGTTAACTATTACTATCAAGGTGGATTTACAGGTAAAATGCAGAGAAGGTAACTTTCCCAAGGTGACCTTAAATCCTACAGCAGACTATGAAGACAGCTGTAATTCTCCATGCCAACCTGTACCCAACTCTCCCCTTGGTAATGCCACTCTGCTCCTCCTCCCATCCAGAGGTCAGAGTCTCTTTCTTGGCCCCGGACGGAAGCCTGACGACTTGTGACCAATTACATGCAGAGTAAGAGGTTGCTGTGCCAATTCTCAGTTTAGGCATAAACGTGTGCTCTCACTCTCAGAATTCTGCGGGCCCCCAGGGGACTGGACTATTTCCTGAACGATGAGCAGCTAGCTCGTGCCCAGAACCCTGTTGCCATCAGACATCAGGGTGAGGTGTTCTGAGAGCTGGAGCTCACTGGCCCCACCAGCTGGGTTGCTTGCATGAGCCCAGCCCGGATGAGGGGGATCCTTTTGGTGGTCCATAGACATGGGCAACAACAAGTGGTCGTTGGTTTTTGACCTGCAGAGTTTCAGGGTGGTTTGCTATACAACAGAAGCTAATTGACATAGCTATTTAAATATGACATAAATCTAGAGTCCTTATTCCTTGTCTGATTGTAAACCTTCCCCAGCATCAGGGTCTTTTCAAATGAATCAGTTCTTCGCATCAGGTGGCCAAAATATTGGAGTTCATCAGTCCTTCCAATGAACACCCAGGACTCATTTTCTTTAGGATGGACTGGTTGGATCTCCTTGCAGTCCAAGGGACTCTCAAGAGTCTTCTCCAACACCACAATTCAAAAGCATCAATTTTTTCTTCACTCAGCTTTCCAACTCTCACATCCATACAAGACCACTGGTAAAACCCTGGCCTTGACTAGATGGTCCTTCATAAACAAAGTAATGTCTCTCCTTTTTAATATGCTGTCGAGGTTGGTCATAACTTTCCTTCCAAGGAGTAAGTGTTTTTTAATGTCATGGCTGCAGTCACCAGCTGCAGTGATTTTGGAGCCCCCCAAAAAATAGTCTGCCACTGTTTTCACTGTTTCCCATCTATTTTCCATGAAGTGATGTGACCAGGTGCCATGATCCTAGTTTTCTGAATGTTGAGCTTTAAGCCAACTTTTTCACTTTCCTCCTTCACTTTCATCATGAGGCTCTTTAGTTCTTCTTCGCTTTCTGCCATAAGGTTGGTGACATCTGCGTATCTGAGGTTATTGATATTTCTCCCGACAATCTTGATTCCAGTTTGTGCTTTATCCAGCCCAGCGTTTCTCGTGACGTACTCTGCATATAAGTTAAATAAGCTCGGTGACAATATACAGCCTTGACGTACTCCTTTTCCTATATGAAACCTGTCTGTTGTTCCATGTCCAGTTCTAACTGTTGCTTCCTGACCTGCATACAGGTTTCTCAAGAGGTAGGTCAGGTGGTCTGGTATTCCCATCTCTTTCAGAATTTTCCACAGTTTGTTGTGACCCANTGGTGGTCCATAGACATGGGCAACAACAAGTGGTCGTTGGTTTTTGACCTGCAGAGTTTCAGGATGGTTTGCTATACAACAGAAGCTAATTGACATAGCTATTTAAATATGACATAAATCTAGAGTCCTTATTCCTTGTCTGATTGTAAACCTTCCCCAGCATCAGGGTCTTTTCAAATGAATCAGTTCTTCGCATCAGGTGGCCAAAATATTGGAGTTCATCAGTCCTTCCAATGAACACCCAGGACTCATTTTCTTTAGGATGGACTGGTTGGATCTCCTTGCAGTCCAAGGGACTCTCAAGAGTCTTCTCCAACACCACAATTCAAAAGCATCAATTTTTTCTTCACTCAGCTTTCCAACTCTCACATCCATACAAGACCACTGGTAAAACCATAGCCTTGACTAGATGGTCCTTCATAAACAAAGTAATGTCTCTCCTTTTTAATATGCTGTCGAGGTTGGTCATAACTTTCCTTCCAAGGAGTAAGTGTTTTTTAATGTCATGGCTGCAGTCACCAGCTGCAGTGATTTTGGAGCCCCCCAAAAAATAGTCTGCCACTGTTTTCACTGTTTCCCATCTATTTTCCATGAAGTGATGTGACCAGGTGCCATGATCCTAGTTTTCTGAATGTTGAGCTTTAAGCCAACTTTTTCACTTTCCTCCTTCACTTTCATCATGAGGCTCTTTAGTTCTTCTTCGCTTTCTGCCATAAGGTTGGTGACATCTGCGTATCTGAGGTTATTGATATTTCTCCCGACAATCTTGATTCCAGTTTGTGCTTTATCCAGCCCAGCGTTTCTCGTGACGTACTCTGCATATAAGTTAAATAAGCTCGGTGACAATATACAGCCTTGACGTACTCCTTTTCCTATATGAAACCTGTCTGTTGTTCCATGTCCAGTTCTAACTGTTGCTTCCTGACCTGCATACAGGTTTCTCAAGAGGTAGGTCAGGTGGTCTGGTATTCCCATCTCTTTCAGAATTTTCCACAGTTTGTTGTGACCCACATAGTCAAAGGCTTTGGCATAGTCAATAAAGCAGAAATAGATGTTTTTCTGGAACTCTCTTGCTTTTTCAATGATCCAGCAGATGCTGGCAATTTGATCTTCTGGTTCCTCTGCCTTTTCTACAACCAGCTGGAACATCTGGAAGTTCATGGTTCACGTATTGGTGAAGCCTGGTTTGGAGAATTTTGAGCATTACTTTGCTAGCATGTGAGATGAGTGCAATTGTGCAGTAGTTTGAGCATTCTTTGGCATTGCCTTTCTTTAGGATTGGAATGAAAACGGACCTTTTCCAGTCCTGTGGCCACTGCTGAGTTTTCCAAATTTGCTGGCAAATTGAGTGCAGCACTTTCACAGCATCATCTTTTAGGATTTGAAATAGCTCAACTGGAATTACATCACCTCCACTAGCTTTGTTCGTAGTGATGCTTCCTAAGGCCCACTTGACATCGCATTCCAGGATGCCTGGCTCTAGGTGAGTGATCACACCCTCGTGATTATCTGGGTCATGAAGATCTTTTTTGTACTGTTCTTCTGTGTATTCTCACCTCCTCTTCTTAATATCTTCTGCTTCTGTTAGGTCCATATGATTTCTGACCTTTATTGACCCCATCTTTGTGTGAAATGTTCCCTTAGTATCTCTAATTTTCTTGAAGAGATCTTTAGTCTTTTCCATTCTATTGTTTTCCTCTCTTTCTTTGCATTGATCATTGAGGAAGACTTCTTATCTCTCCTTGCTATTCTTTGGAACTCTGCATTCAAATGGGTATATCTTTTCTTTTCTCCTTTGTTTTTTACTTCTCTTCTTTTCACAGCTATTTGTAAGGCCTCCTCAGACAGCCATTTTGCTTTTTTGCATTTCTTTTTCTTGGGGATGGTCTTGATCCCTGTCTCCGGTACAATGTCACAAACCTCCATCCATAGTTCATCAGGCACTCTGTCTGTCAGATCTAGTCCCTTAAATCTATTTCTCACTTCCACTGTATAATCATAAGGGATTTGATTTAGGTCATACCTGAATGGTGTAGTGGTTTCCCCAACTTTCTTCAGTTTAAGTCTGAGAGTCAAAAAATAAAAACTAACTTAACAAGTAAATAAAAGCAACAAGCCTAAAAATGAAAATAATAGATAAATAAACAAGAGCAAAAGGACAGTAAGTGAAGAGGCAGGAACTGAAGCCAGAAAGGCTGGCTTCACAGCCCGTGGTCCCCTTACTGCTCAAAGCACTATGAGGTGTGCCACAACAGCCTCCCACATGCTAAAAGGATGGCCTGTCAAAGCAGGTGTGCTCAGGGTCAGCCCTCACATGCCCACCAAAACAATCAAGCAAACCAAGCTCACATGCCTGGTTCCCTGTCTTCATGGTTGGGAAGAGCCCAGGAGTCTGACTCTGAACCACAAGAAGTGATGCCCTCTCCATGTGCCCACGCTACCTTTTTGCTTCACCAAGTCCTGGTTGTCTTTTAAATTTCTGGATGAAAATTCCATCAGGTTGAACCACGCTTTCTGGAAATACTGGAAGCCTTCCTGAGTCATCCCTATTTCCAGACAGAGCTCCCCAATAGCATTCTGTACTCTGGGAAGCATTTTGGTCATGGACTGAGTCTACACACAAGGAAAGAGAACACACTCATGAGGGGACGCAGATTTAGACCAGGCACAGCCACCAGATACCCGCTGGAGAAAGCTCATTGCATAATGCACTCCCAAAAGATGGCACGCTTCACAGCAGGTCTCGGGGAATTTAAAATACTTACAGAGTGTTGCAGTCACACGTTTATGGGGAGACACTGCAAACCAAAACTAACCTTTGGAACGTGTTTTCACAAGTTGTTAGTTAATGGTAATTTTTTTTGAAGGTGAGAATAACATGGTGATGTCTCACATCTATTAAAGCTCACAGAGGAGATGTTATCTAAAATCCAATCGAACACCTAAAATCACCATCTGTGTGACTCTTGAATTCAATTGTGACCAGAGATCCGCTAACTTTATGGGGTTTTGTTTGGTTTGGGCTTTTTTGTTTGTTTATGTTTTGGGGTTTATTTGGGTTTTTTTTGTTTTTTTGGCTGAATTGGATCTTAGTTGTGGCATGTAAAGTCTCTTTCATTGCAGCACATGGACTCTCCAGTTGTGGTACATGGTCTTAGTTGCTCTGGGCAAGTGGAATCTTACCTTCTTGACCAGGGATCAAACCCACATCCCCTACATTGCAAGGTGGATTCTTAACCACTGGACCACTAGGGAAGTCCCTGCTAACTTCATGTTTGATACATTTTTGCTTAAAAACTGAACTTCAATTCTCTTTCCTGGTTTAGCATATTTATTTCACGGATACTTAAACTTCATCACCTTAAATCACACCTCTATCAAAACCTTATCAATACATAAGAATACACTGCTGCTAAGTCACTTCAGTCGTGTCCGACTCTGTGTGACCCCATAGACGGCAGTCCACCAGGCTCCCCGTCCCTGGGATTCTCCAGGCAAGAACGCTGGAGTGGGTTGCCATTTCCTTCTCCAATGTATGAAAGTGAAAAGTGAAAGTCAAGTCGCTCAGTCGTGTCAGACCCTTCATGACCCCATGGACTGCAGCCTACCAGGCTCCTACGTCCATGGGATTTGCCAGGCAAGAGCACTGGACTGGGGTGCCACTGCCTTCTCCGAAGAATACACTAGTTGCTTATAATCTTTTAAAAGAGAGCTAGTGATGAGTTATCTTATTATTAATATCTCATTTCAGAAAACTTAATATTAACAAGAGTATCTGTGAAAATGTTTGGCAATTAATAGGCCCTATTCAAATAGACAGCAGTACCATATCAATGGTTATGTAATACTTCATGCTGTACTGAAATGTACTGACTGACTGAGCCTGTCTCCATCATGGGAATTCTTTCTGCTCTCCTGCACCTACTGAAAGTTACCTTCTGCGGCTTGACCCAGAGCTTTCCAGTAAGTGTCCTACAAACAGGTTATAGCTACTCTGAAATACTGATCTCAGTCCTGAAGGCAGCTGGGAGTGGTGTGGAGTCTCTGGGCACAAAGCCTCATGGGTATCTTTCAAAGAGCCCCCCTTCTCAGTAGCTATCCTAGATCTCAGCCCTAGTGCTCACAGTGTCCACCCTCCACTTCAAGATGGCCTGCATGCTGATTTTACTGAGATCAAGACTACTCTGAAAGACTGTCCTCAGATATTGATTAAGATTATGACTGGGTACAAGTAACAGAAAACCCACATTAACAGTGGCTTGATTTCTCTCTAGTGCAACCGTCAGGAAGTGGATGACACACCATAATGGCAGAGACATGGTTTCTCTTATCTCACTGTTTGACCTTGCCTGACCTCCATGCCCAAGGATGCCCCTTGGTCTAAAATGGCTGCTCCATCTCCAGCCATCACATCCACAATCCAAACAGCAACAAGGAGAAGAGAGGAGAGGGAAGGCACACCCTTCACTTCATGGAAACTTCTCAGAAGTCATCCTCAGCACCTTGATTTAAATCCTATCAGCCAAAACTTAGGCAGGTACTCATATCTTGCTTCAACAGATGATGGAAAATGTAGTCTTCTTTCCAGTCATTTGATGAGGAGGCTGGGGACATAACTGACTATGAAAGGGGGACTAGATATTGGGAAATTACAGTCTCTGGTATGCCTCACTTCCCTTTTCTTTTCAATTTAAAATTAGCAGTGCTTTCACACATTTTCTTCCTTCCTGTCTATTCCAGAGGAAGGGATACTCAACCTCCTTACCAAGGGACTGCTCCTTCCCTAGCTCTTGGGACTCATGTCCTCCCTACCACATCCCCACCAGCATCTCCAATCCACCCCTCTCCCTGGGTCATTTCCTGCTCCACACAAATACATATATCCTGGATCAAACCTAACTTGAACCTGGTAATATCCTGACTGTTCATCTTTTACTGACACTTCTCAAACAGGTATCAATACATGCACATTCCCATTTCATTACCACACGTTCACCTCTTAAGCTCTGCAGATTGGCTCTTCCCACTACACCCCCCTTCTATCTCACGGGTTACCATTGACTGTCAATCACCAGGCCCAGGGTCCTTCTTTCAGTCCTCATTTGTCCAGACCTCAAAGCAACAACTGATGCTATTAGCCACTCCCGCTTTGATTTGAGGGAACTAGGCTGTCCTGATTCTCTTCCAATATCTCACTCCTATACAGTTTCTTTCCCTTTGCTCCTTTTAAGGGTAATTTCCCAATAACCAATTCCTACTGTCAATTGGAGATCCTTTTTCCTCTTGTGGTTTCAGCATCCACATGTATGTAGACATCTCTCCAGTCTCTTTCCAGATTTCCAATCCTGCATTTCCCAGCTGGCTTGACACTCCACCTGGATATCTTTCCTGAACTGCAGACTCAGCAGTGTAAATGTTAAAAATTCATCATCATCCCTCCAAAACCAGCTTCCTCTTTGAACTCCCCCAAGTCCATCAGCCAGACTCCAATCCTCAGGCTTTCCTTGGTTTCTCCCCATGTCATAGCCATGTTTTCAATCAGTCTGAGTGGGACAGAACCCCCTAGCCCAGGGAGGATGACAGCTCCCAACCCATCACCAGGCCAGGGTGGTCCTTTCTCCCTGACCACACTGCCAGAAATACTAATTGGTCAAATGCAGCTATATACTGTCAGCATCTTCTTTATGAAGACATGTCTTTTATTTCCGTCTTGCTCCAGACCATCTGCTTCTTGAGGGCAGAGACCCCATGGCCCAAGAACTGAGCCTTATGGTTTGGGGTATTCAGTAAACATTTGTTGATCTGCACAGTGATTGTGAAGCATTCTTGGGCCATGGTCTGTACTGGCTTCCACCTGTGGAGCCCTGACCAAGAGAAACTCTCATCATACATGACTTCAGTGGATATTTACAGAAACCCTAGGAAACGGGGATTATTACTTCTCTCTTACAGGCAGGGAAGCTGAGGCTCAGTGAGGTTACATCAATCACCCGCGTTCACATGTCTGGCAAATAGAAGAACAAGGGTGTCCAACACAGACTGGCCTGTCTTCAAAGCTCTGCTCTGCACTTTTTCTTAACAAGTGAGCCTCTGATACACAAACAGAGGCCCCTTCACACAAGCATCCTTTAGTTTTCCTGTGGCCCAGTGCACCTACTGTTAAGTAATAAAGAGAGGGTCATGAGACTTAGTTTTTTAGTAAGCATACTTACTACTTTAAATCAGAGTTTCTCAGCTTCAGTATGATTGATTTCTGTGCCATATGATACTTTGCTCTAGGTGGGTGCGGGGTGGGAAGCAGGGCTGGTCTGGGCAGTGTAAAACGTATAGAACATCCCTGGCCTCTACTCACTAGATGCCATTAGCAACCGCCCCACCCAGGTTGTGACAACCAAAATTGTCTTTAACATCGCCAATCCACCTTCAGAAACAAAACTGTCTCCCAGTTGAAAACCCCTGCGTCGAAATTTTAAAATAACCTAACGGAAAGAAATTACAAAAGTGGTGTCGTACAGAATGTATATAGCACAAATAACAAGCTCTTTCCCCTCAAAAATATTCAGCACATGTTTCAAAGAAGTTGTTATTGCCAAAAATAGTTTTAGAACTTCTCTTTTGGAAATGCCTTCAGAGCCTAAAAATAATTCTTTTAGTCTCCGTGGTAGTTAGTCCTAAAGCACTGTTGCAAAAATATTTTGAGAATAAAATCATAAGATTGATGCCTCCGAAAGGAGTGCTCTGAAGTGGGAAATCCTCTCTGAATGTCTCAGCTTTGTCACACTTCCTGAGCAGCCACCGCCTCCCTTCACCCCACCTACTCCACAGGTTACGCTTCATCACTGATGGAAATGCTGGCAGTGACTTCTAGCTAGACTAGGAGCTCTATGAGGGTAGAAACTGTGTCTGTCTCACCTGCTGCTATCACCCCAACTCCCAGCACAGAGCTCAGGCTGGGCAAGACCCTCAGTGAAAGTTTGCTGAGTGGATGTCTGAGTGACTAGGTGAATGAATAAGTGATTGGCCAAGTGAGAGAATGAGTGAGTAAATAAATGAATGGCTAGGTCGATAGATGACTGAATGAATGAAGGAATGAGTGAGTGAGTGGATGAATTAGCAAATGGCTCAGTGAATAAGGAAGGCAATGGCTGGATGAATGAGTAAATGGAGGACTGAGTGAGAAAATGAGTGAGTGGGTGGGTGAGTGAGTGAGTGAGTGAGTGAATGAATAAATAAGTGACTGACTGAGAGAATGGCTGAAATCAGGCCCTCAGTGATGACCTAGTAACATAATTGGTGCTTTCCAAGAAGACACGTCAGTGATGAAAACTTTGACCTCGTGAGGAAAAACATCTGGTGCAGGGGGAATTCCATAATCATAAGATATCAGAGAATCACTGGACTCTACTCTGTCAAAATGCACGAGAGGCCGAGATAGCTCAAATCAAACGCATTGTCTGTAACCTAGGCCTCGGTTACTTTTTAACCCAGGGATGGTAATAAACGGAGCTTGAGACCTCATGTGCACACGTTGTGCGAAGCGCTTTATGCACCTGCTCACTTCACCCTGTTAACAGCTCTTGAGACAGATCTCAGAACCCTCAACAATGAAGAACTCTGAGTCAGAGGTTCACATTCTTGCCAAAGTTGCACAGCATTAAGTGCCAAAGCACTTTAAATTTGGGTCAGTCTGTAAATAGCCCAGGCTCCTGCACTACTCCAATGCTACCTTCTAAGGACACAAAGTATTGCAAATTCAAGTTGACTCATTGATTCATTTGTCACGTTTACTAAGCACTGAAGAGGTTGTAATACAGCATGGAAGATAAATAAGCATGGCCTCTGCAATAAAGGGACTTGCAGATCTAGAGTCTTACGCGTCTCTTTAGATGGAATTCCTTTTAGAAAGATGTGTGTTGATGGGACACAGACAGACCTTTATGAGAAGGTGAAGGCCTTTGTTTTCGAGCAAAAATAGCTTTGCCTTGGGTTATACTACCCTTGGTCCAACAACTACTACAATTGGTAAATAGTTTTTAAAGGGCCATTAAATGTCATCCTAAGAACAGTTATAGTTTTAGGTTATGAGTGAAAGTTTCATTGTATTCAACAAGCCCAAAAGTTTCTATCTTGGGAAATGTAAATCAATAATAGGAACAAGATAATCAACCTTCCCCAACATCTTTCTGAAAAGTATAACCAACTCTTTAACCAGTATTTTATTAGTTTATTTCAATCCACTACTCACTTCACCCCTTGTTTTTTTACATTCCTCTTCTCCTCCAAAATGACACCTATTGGTATTCATTTATTCAATCATACCTCCCATCTATTTATTGCTTGTCATCACTAATACACAGTTTGGGGCACAGATTAAAATCAAAGATTCCTCACTCATCAACATAAGTAATGATTATTTATTATTCATTAGTTCTTCTCTTTGTGGATGAAACTGTAAGTAAACAAAGGTAAATGATACCTGAAAATATCTAAAATAAATTGAATAACAATTGAGGATTTTAAAAATTATTTCCCAATTTACCTGCAGTAACATGTTCTCAATGCTCAAGAATAACTCTTCTGCTTCCCTGGTGTTGCCCAGAAGCTTCAGAAATCTTGCAATAAAGAATATTAATCGGCATTTGTCAGCAGCAGTAACCTTAAAAAGCCTGCATTCCAACACTAGAATGGAAAGAAAAGTCAATAATCCTAAAGCATATTTGGAGAGGAACAAAGAGTGCCTATAATTTAATCTTGATAAAGGGTTAAACATTAAATACTTATCTCTATTTCACTGTTTCTCTCTCAAAGGATCAGCACACCTGCTTTTATTAATATTAAGGTTTACATACATTACCAAGTATCTTAAACTACCGCATCAAAAACAAGTCATGGCCTTTGACTAACTTCCATAAGTAAATTTTGAAAACCAAGGAGTCAAAAAAGAGTATTTCTATAGCTCAATCCATATGTTGTTGTCATTTGTATTTGGGAGTGATTTTCGGGCAATAAATAAAAATCATTTAAATTTCTTACACAATTCTGCCCTCTGTTGCAAATGTCTTGAATTACTGGCTTTAGCAGAAAGAACAAAATGCTAGAAGAACAAAATAGGGAGCGTGTGTGTGTGTGTGTGTGTGTGTGCACGCACGCACGCACGCATACACAATTACACCTTATCACGTGTTTAGTCATTCAGTCATGTCTAACCCTTTTGTGACCTCATGGACTGTAGGCCGCCAGGCTCTTCTGTCCATGGAACTTTCCAGGCAAGAATACTAGTGGGTTGCCATTTCCTATTCCACACCTTATCATTTACAAATGAAAAAAATACAGAATTTTTGAACTTGAAGATTCACATACATGGTAGCACAGAGTCATCATTTTCAGAAATTATCTTTCCAAATGTTCCAATATCTAAATGTTACATTTGTCCATTTGTTACATTTCAAACTGGTGTGCTTAATGTGTCTGGAACAAATAAATTCTTTTTTGCAGACAGATCTTTTATTAAACAGCCAGTGGATAGTACACTCACAAGACCTGGGATGGACCAACCCCAAAGGAGAGGCTAAAACAAATATATTCTTATTCCTCATCTGTTCCTCTGGACAAACTGTTGGGCACCCAGACCTTGGGTATCCTCTTGCTTGCTTTCTGCCAACTTTTTGGTGGATTCTCATTCATGCACAGAATAAATGTTCAGTGAGCATCAACATGTCAGGCATCCTTCCAGGCTCTGAACACCAAGCACAGCAGACAAGGGTGTAGGCCTCAGCTTTGGGAGGCCTCCAGGAGCCTCTGAACCACAGCTCTGGTACCTCAGGCTGGGGAGCAAAACTAAACAGGGCCAGGGGAGAAAGAGTGCTGAGGGCCAGAGGCCAAGACGCCTGTCTGCGGTGGTTGTCTGAGCAAAGCGGCCTGAGGTGGGTAAGAGAACTGAGGGGTCGAGCTAAGTGACGGGGGAACCCTAAGAACCAGAAGTAGCTGCTCAGAGCAGACAGAAAAGGGCGGTGTGGGGGCTTCCCTGGTGATTTACTCAGTGGTAAAGAATCCGCCTGCCAATGCAGCAGACATGGGTCTGATCCCTGATCTGGGAAAATCCCACATGTCATGGAGCAACTGAGCCTGGGAGCCACAACTACCGAGCCTGTGCTCTGCAGCAAGAGAAGCTGCCTCAAGGAGAAGCCATGCACTGCAACCAGGGCGTGGCCCCTGCTCTCCAAAACTAGAGCAAAGCTGTGCAGCAACAAGGACCCAGCACGGTCAATAAAAAAAGAAAGTTATAAATCACCTGCCTGCATCCACTAAAATAAGGCCATTTTTTAAAAAGGAAAAAAAAAAAGAAAGTAGTGTGGACACAACTAAGTGGGGCTCTCACACATTCCAGGGGGTTACTGAGTCCAGGTTCCCATCAGGAGCTCGGGTTGGGAAGGATGGTGTCCACCACTAAGCGACTATTCAGCATCTCCATCATGCTTGGTGCTATTCCAGGCACTGGAGATACAGCAGTGAACAGGAGAGAGGAGAGCCCTACTCTCCAGGAGCTTCTATCCCAGCAGCTGAAAGGGTGAGAGTCAGGGGAGTGGGGAACAGAGATCCAGGATTAAAAAAGGAAACAAGGCAAACGCTGGCAGCTGTGATGGTTACGCCAAGAATTCAAACACGCTAACATAACAGAGAATGGCCGCGTACAACACTCAACTAGAAGGCCGCCCTGAAACGAGACACTGCGGCTGAGATCTAAAGAACCAGAGAGAACCAGCACCACAGTGAGTGGGAGGAACATGCCAGAGGGAACAGCTGATGCGAAGGCCCAAAGGCAGAATGTACTTGAAGGACAGAAAGAAGGCCAAGGAGGCTGGCACCCTGCGGCCAAGGGGAAGAAGCATAGAAAATGATGCTCCCCAGGCATGCGGGGGCCAGGCTGTACCAGGCAATGTAGGCTAAAGTAAGTTATTTAGATCTTAGTATCGGTTCAACAGCAGGCCAGTGGAATTTTCTTAATCTGCCATGTGACATGATCTGGTTTACGTTCCTAAAAACTCATCTTGACAACTATGCAGACAATTGATTTTGTAGGTACAACAGTGAAAGTAGGGATGGGGGGTTGGGAGGTCCGAGGGGGAGGGGATGTAGGTATATAAATAGCTGATTCTCATCACTGCAGAGACTGACAACATTGTAAAGCAATTATATTCCAATAAAAAACAAAAATGGAAGTAGGAAGACCAGTTAGGAGGCTGTTACAACAGGCCAAGGGAGAGGTGACAGTGACCGAGGCTCACTAGAGTGATCCCATTGTAGACCTGAGGTTAACACGACCCCTCTAACTTCAACATCATCCTGAGAGTCCCAGCTAGTGCAATAAGGTAGGAAAAGGAAATAAAAGATGTACATGTTGGAAAGGAAGAAATAAAAGTCTTTCTTTACAAATGATATGATTATCCATGTAGAAAAACCCAAAAAATAAATTTAAAAGCTCCTGAAACATATACATTACTATATTAAAATAGGCAGCCAGTGGAAATTTGCTGTATGACGCAAGAAATACAAACCTGGTGTTTTGTGACAACCGAGAGGTGTGGCACAGGTGGGAGGTGGGAGATTCAAGAGGGAGGGGACATATTTATACTCATGGCTGATTCCTGTTGATGTATAGCAGAAACCAACACAATATTGCAACTATCCTCCAATTTAAAAAAGGAAAACAACAAAAAATAAGTTAATACTTCAGTCAGTTCAGTTCAGTTCAGTCGCTCAGTCGTGTCCGACTCTTTGTGACCCCATGAATCGCAGCACGCTAGGCCTCCCTGTTCATTACCAACTCCCGGACTTCACTCAAACTCATGTCCATCAAGTCTGTGATGCCATTCAGCCATCTCATCCTCTGTCGTCCCCTTCTCCTGCCCCCAATCCCTCCCAGCATCAGGGTCTTTTCCAGTGAGTCAACTCTTCACATGAGGTGGCCAAAGTACTAAAGTTTCAGCTTTAGCATCAGTCCTTCCAAAGAACACCCAGGACTGATCTCCTTTAGGATGGACTGGCTGGATCTCCTTGCAGTCCAAGGGACTCTCAAGAGTCTTCTCCAACACCACAGTTCAAAAGCCTCAATTCTTCACCGCTCAGCTTTCTTCACAGTCCAAGTCTCACATCGATACTTAGTTGTTATTTAAAAAAATTTCTGGAACTAGAAAGCAATTATAGCAAGGTTATAGGATACAAGGTTAACATTCAAAAGTCATTGCTCGCTTATGAAACAGCAATGAACAACTGGAATTAGACATTTAAAACATAATAGCACACCAAAAATGAAGTACTTAGGTATAAATCTAACAAAATATGTATATGATATATATGCATAATACTACTAAATTCTGATGAAAGATATTAAAGAAAATCTAAATAAATAGATGCGGCTTCCCTAATAGCTCAGTTGGTAAAGAATCTGCCTGTAATGCAGGAGACTCCAGTTTGATTCCTGGGTTGGGACGATGACCTGGAGAAGAGAAAAAGCTACTCACTCCAGTATTCTGGCCTGGAGAACTCCCTGGACGGAGTCACAAAGAGTTGGACAGGACTAAGCAACTTTCACTTTCATTTGGGCTTCCCTGGTGGCTCAGACAGTAAAGCGTCTGCCTGCAATGCAGGAGACCCAGGTTCAATCCCTGGGTTGAGAAGATCTCCTGGAGAAGGAAATAGCAATCCACTCCAGTACTCTTGCCTGGAAAATCCCATGGACGGAGGAGCCTGGTAGGCTATAGTCCATGGGGTTGCAAAGAGTCGGACACAACTGAGCAAAAAACAGATATACCATGTTGATGGATTGGAATACTCAACACTGTTAAGATATTTGACCAATAGATTCAATGCAATCCCATTAAAAATCTTCTATAGACATCCAACCAACTTTTGACAAAGTAGCAGAAACAATTCAATAGAGATAATTTAATCAACAAATGGTGCTGGAAAAATTGAACATTCATGTGTAAAAAGAAATTAATCTAGACACAGACATTATACTTTTCACAAAAATTACTCAAAATGGATAACAGACCTAAATATAAAATGAAATATTAGAAAACATTTAGAAGGAAATGCTGAAGAAAAGCTATGTGACCTTGGATTTGGCAATGATCTTAAACACAACATCAAAAGCACAATTCATGAAAAAACATTGTTAGACTTTATTAAAATTTAAAACTTCTCTGTGAAAAGTACAATTAATAGACTGAAAAAACAAGCCACATATTTGTGGATAAAGTATATGTTTTAATAAAATATATATCTGATAAAAGATTTCTATCCAAAATATACAAAACACTCAAACTCAACAATAAGACATGTAAAGATGTTCAACATTGTCACTGCTGCTGCTGCTGCTGCTGCTAAGTCGCTTCAGTCGTGTCCAACTCTGTGCAACCCCATAGACAGCAGCCCACCAGGCTTCCCCGTCCCTGAGATTCTCCAGGCAAGAACACTGGAGTGGGTTGCCATTTCCTTCTTCAATGCATGAAAGTGAAAAGTGAAAGTGAAGTCGCTCAGTCGTGTCCGACTCTATCGACCCCATGAACTGCAGCCTACCAGGCCCCTCCGTCCATGGGATTTGCCAGGCAAGAGTACTGGAGTGGGGTGCCATTGCCTTCTCCGAACATTGTCATTAGGTAATTGCAAATTAAAACAACAATGGAAGGTATCACCACATACTTGTTAGAATGTCTAAAATTTAAAAATTGACATACCAAATACTAGCAAAGATACAGAAAAACAGAAATTCATTCATTGCTAGTGAGTCTGGTAGTTTCTTACAAAGGTAAACACAGTCTTATGCAATCCAGCAATCATGTTTCTAGGTATTTACTCAACTGATTTAAAAACTTGCATGCAAATGTTTATAGCAAATGTTTGTCCTTCAATAAGTGAACAGGTAAACCATGGTACATTTGTACCCTGGAATATTATTCAGCATTAAAAAGAAATGAAGTGTCAAGCCATGAAAGGAAACTTCAATGCATATTCGAATCACAACTGTGAGCAGGATTCCTGACAGCTTAGAGAAAGGCAGTGGTGGTAGAGGTGGACATGTCTGAGAAACATTTAGGAATAAAAAATGCCAGGACTCAGTAATAAAATGCATTTGGGGAGAGGGAAAGGAGAGGTAAGTATCAAGGATTACTCCAACGTGGCAAATCGAGAGACAGCCCCTGGAACAGATCCTGTTTTGGAGAGAAGTTCATGAGTTCAGTTTTAGATGTGTTGGGTCTGAGGAGCTTTGAAGGCATCAGCCAAGTGGAATTAAGTAGGTAGCTAGATAGATGGATTTGGGACTCAGAGGATAAGCGTAGCTGGGCAAGTAAATCTGTGAGTCACATGCATATGAACAATCACGAAAGCCATGGACACAGATATATTCCTATGGTGAAAATAACGATGAGAGGAAAAAAGAAAAGAGCTTGAAGGAATTCTAACAGTTGGGAGCCAGGAAGAAGAGGAGGAACTAACAAAAGAAATAGAAAAGCTGCAGCCAGAGAGATGGAAGATGAACGAAGGGCTATATTACCAAAATAACCAAGACCAGAATGTTTACTAGAGGAGGGCCAGGTCAAAAGTATCCACTGATGCTAACAAGTCAAGTCAGACAAGGACTGAAAACATTCTTTGGATGACCTGTTCATGATTTTCCGTATTTTTATTGACGTGTTCATTATTTTCTTATTGATTTTAAAAGCATTTTTACATATTAGAAACATTAATCCTTTGCCTGTTGTGTATGTTACAAATATTTTTCCCAGTTAGCACTTGTGGCTGTGTTTCTGCTTCTCTCAGAGTTGATTTGTGTTATTTTACACATAGAAACTTCATGTGCTTATGTTGGCAGATTTATCAATTATCTTCTCTTTCATGAGTTACCCTTTTGCTTTCATGCTTAGAATTATCTACATTTTCTTATAGTGTATAGTTTTCTTAATACAAAATTTTACTTTCTTATATTTAATTCTAATCCTCCTGGAGTCTATTTTGGTGCAATGTTTCAGATAACAACTTTTTACCAAATAATGTATCATTAGCAGAGCACTATTTATTCCATAATCTATCTAATTTGAAAAGCTTCATTTACTATATTTTTTACATCTGCAACTGAATCTGAGCTTTCTATTTTGTTCCACTGAGCTAATTTTGCTCCCAGTAGTATTTTAAAAACTATTATTGCTTCATAATATGTTTAAATAACTTGACATTCAAATTGCCCTCATTATTTTAAGCTCTTATTTCTTGTATATTTTTTCTCCAAAAACTGTGGAATCATTTTGAAAATTCAGAAATGACTTCATCTCGTTAGGATTTTAGATAAAATCATCTTATGTCTATATGCCTGAGTCAGGAAGATCCCCTGGAGGAGGAAATGGCCATTCCAGTATTCTTGCCTGGAAAATCCCAAGGATAGAGGAGCTTGGTGGGCTACAGTCCACCGGGTCACAAAGAGTCAGACATGACTGAGCGTGTACACACTCACACATCTTATGTCTATAAATCAATTGGGGAAGAATTGATGATAGCTTTATAACATTGAGTTGTCCTATCCTAGAATATGGTATATCTCCCTACAGACTGAAATCTTATTTTCTGTAATTCTGAAGCTTTTTTAATAAAAATAAAGATTTGCAGATTTCTTATTAAATTTATTCTTAGATATTTCATATTTCATATGGCCATAGCAAATTGTATTTTTTATACTTTAAATTTTTCTGTAGAGCTATTTTGGCCCTCAAAATATTTAGAGATTCTGAAGGTATCAAGGGCAAAGTTTCACACATTAGTCATGAAAAGCTGATGTTCTCCCATTTACTACAAACTTCTGACAAAATCCGGTAATGTAATGCATTTACCCTTTGCGCTAAAACCCGCCCCTTAAATTTAAAAACGTATGACTCTCCTCACCCTCCCACAGCCACCACCTGGAGGGCATCCAGCCATCTAGTGGTCAAGACAGAGCCAGGCTGGGACTCATCCTTCTGCCGTGTATTCTCGCCTTTGGCACTGTCCAAAAATGTGACGGCAGCCAGAAACGGGTTTTCTTTACTTTGATGTGACTCAGGACTCCAGCCAAAACCCAAAGTATCATGTCGAAGAGAACCTAGAACAACTGACCTGACTATAAAAGTTGTCTTTTTGAGTCAAAGACCTCTCTTCCAGCCTATTAATCAGAGGTGCAGCTTTCCCAGCCAGCGCCGCGGGGTACGGTAGCGGGACCAGGAAGCACCAGCCAAGAAGCGAGTCCCAACTCAGGACTGCACATCGTTCCACCAGCCCAAGAAATCAGGTGTCGTGTTCTCGTCGCAGCCACCAGGGGGAGCCAAACCACGCGAAAGGGAGGGATAACGAAGAAGCCGGCCCGCGCTCCTCAATGGACCGACAGCCTGGTGGAGGCAGGAGAAATGTCTTCCGCTCCCAATCAGACTAAAGCCACTGGGCACTCTTAGAAAACCCTCAGTTTGTAAGGAACCTACCAGAGGCAGGTCGGGGTCAAAAGGATAAGTAGTCTATTTACCTTCCACATGGAGGATGAGTGGATCAGACAAATTTCAAAATTATATAAATCAAACATGGTCATAAGAATAAAATCTAGATGTCTAAGGACAAAAAAGGATAAGAGTATCACCCCAATCCTGGCGGCTCAGGGGTAAGGATTCCACCTGCAATGCAGGAGTCGCAGGTTTGATCCTTGGGTTGGGAAGATTCCTTAGAGGAGGGCATGGCAACCCACTCCAGTATTCTTGCCTGGAGAATCCCCTCCACTGAGGAGCCTGTCAGGCTACAGTCCATGGGGTCACACAGAGTCAGACATGGCTGAAGCGATTTAGCAGGCATGCACGCCACTCCCCAATCCATTCCTAGCTATCTGGGACCTACCTCACCCTCTCTAAGGCTCAGTTCCCTTAACTTCAAGAAAAATATTAATAGTATTATAAAGGTCTTATGAGAATTAAAATAATACATACAGTATATTAAACTTACAGCCTGGCATATGAGAAATGCTCAAAATTTGTTCTTATGATCACTAGATGATAAACCCCATGGGTTTTTAGAACAGGGATTAGTTCTTTTGAACTCGTTTTGAACTAGTTTGCCTTGTTCACTGCTATGTCAGCAGTGCCCTGTGAGTCCATGTCCCAGGGAAGGCACACAGTTACTATTTGCTGAAAGGATGAATGAAGGTTATCACTGTTTAATAAGCCAGGAAATAAAGGATGAGGAAGAGTGAGAGAGAGAGACAAGAGCAGCCTACTGTGGAGAGCAAAATAAAAAAAGAAGAAAATTAACCAAAGTGTTGTCTAAACCCAAGTCAATAGACAGAAAGTCAGAGAAGAACTGTCCCAGTGTGGACTGAGGCCACACTTGACAGCAACTGCATGTTTCTAGCACTGAGAGACGGGAGGATTCGTGGTAACATCAGTAGACAGAGGGACTACAGAATAAAAGGCAAGCTTTACTACAGATAGCAATTCCCTGGCTCCACACCTTCCCTTCTAGAAGGAGAGCCATAGCTCCTTCACTCCTGAATTCCCAGGGCCTGGAACAGTCTGGGAGACAGCAGCGGTCAGTGAGAGATGTCTGCTGAATGAATGTGCAAGGGGGACAAGGGAAAGGGGAGGGAGGGAAGGAAGTGGGGTGGAGGGGAAGAGAAGGAAAGAAACAAAGGAAGGAGGCAGGAGGGCCCAGCAGGAGAGCACAGTCTAGGCTTCATCCTTGCTCAGCTCCAAGTCTTCCTCTCCTCGGAAGCCTCTTATTGAGGCAGGTCAATCTGAAACAATTTAGGCTTTGCATCTCTTTAATTTGCACTGGTCATTCAGGAAAGCCATTGGTCAAGCAACAAAATTATTACCAGCTCTCGGGGTAGTGAGGGCATGGACCCTGATACTACAAAAGGTCAAAACTCCCAACACAGATAAAAAAGGAAAGTGTCAGGGGTGTGACTGACGCCATGAGAAAGTAGAGAGAAAGAACATGACTAATGCTTGGAGAAATCGCCACCACAAGATGACAAAAAGGAGCCACTTCAAATTTCATAGTAACACTGCCTATCTTCAGAACTGTGGGTTTAAGTGGTGGGGAGAAGGGCTCCAAGGTCTGGTGAATGGATCAGAGTGATATATGAAAACAGAACAGTAACCCTGGGCCACACTATGGCCCAGCAGAATGGACCATGGAGACACTGGTACTCACTGTACCTGACAGCGTACATCTCTTCTTCATTTTCTGGCACTGATCTGCTTTGATCTTGGCCGCTGTGAGCAAATAGGCTTCAGAAGCATCGTATCCCATTTCTGATAATACATTCCAGTAGTGGATGAGGTGCAGCCTTGTCCAGAAGCTCGGGCTTTGGGTCTTTGTTATAAAGTCGGTGATACTTGTAACACAACATGTTAGTGGAAGTTGTTTTAGTATTTCATGCCTTGCAGGCAGCTGTTCTGTTTACCACATCCCATTAGCCGCTCTGTAAACTTCTTCGCTAATATGACTTTAGTAGGTCACCAGATAAACACGAGCCTGTCACTATTCACCAGCTGAAGCCAACGCCAGTCCTCTGGCCCCTCCTCAGGCCAGGCTCCCTGAATCTGCCAGCAGAGCCAGCCCCTCCCTCTTCTGAGCTCACCTAGGTCTGTGTGAAGCATTTCCCACCATGGAGGGCAATTCTCTGGCTCCACATCTTCCCTTCTAGAAGGAGAACCATAGCTCCTTCACTCCTGAATTCCCAGGGCCTGGAGCAGTCTGGGAGACAGCAGGGGTCAGTGAGAGATGTCTGCTGAATGAATGTGCAAGGGGGACAAGGGAAAGGGGAGGGAGGGAAGGAAGTGGGGTGGAGGGGAAGAGAAGGAAAGAAACAAGGGAAGGAGGCAGGAGGGCCCAGCAGGAGAGCACAGTCTAGGCTTCATCCTTGCTCAGCTCCAGGTCCTCTTCTCCTCGGAAGCCTCTTAACTTGGAGGGGAATCCAGGGGAGTTGAGAGAGGAAAAGAACCCTCTGCAGAGCCAGATGGGGCAACTCCAGGGATCCATAGGCCATAGAAGTAGGTCAAATGATGGTCCCATCCGAATGAATGAACTGGTGTTAAATGAATATATATGAATGGGTGTGTCTTGATCAAAGGCATCATGGTACCTTAGTGCTGCTACTGCTGCTANGGTAAAGAATCTGCCTGCCAATTCAGGAGACCCTGTCTCTTATACACATCTCATCCTTGCTCAGCTCCAGGTCCTCTTCTCCTCGGAAGCCTCTTAACTTGGAGGGGAATCCAGGGGAGTTGAGAGAGGAAAAGAACCCTCTGCAGAGCCAGATGGGGCAACTCCAGGGATCCATAGGCCATAGAAGTAGGTCAAATGATGGTCCCATCCGAATGAATGAACTGGTGTTAAATGAATATATATGAATGGGTGTGTCTTGATCAAAGGCATCATGGTACCTTAGTGCTGCTACTGCTGCTTAGTCACTTCAGTCGTGTCCGACTCTCTGCGACCCCATAGATGGCAGCCCACCAGGCTCCCCGGTCCCTGGGATTCTCCAGGCAAGAGTACTGGAGTGGGTTGCCATTTCCTTCTCCAATGCATGAGAGTGAAAAGTGAAAGTGAAGTCGCTCAGTCATGTCCGACTCTTCGCGACCCCATGGACTGCAGCCTACCAGGCTCCTCTGCCCAAGGGATTTTCCAGGCAAGAGTACTGGAGTGGGTTGCCATTGCCTTCTCCGTACCTTAGTGCAGGGCTTAGCAAAAGGAAGAGCGAAATCTGCCAAATGTAACATCAAAACAACGAGACTCACCTGGGACTTGAGAGAAAGCTGCTCAGATCCTCCCAGCAGCCGCTCATCTTCAAGTGCCAGGGCAGCTCCTGATACACTCTCCAGAAATCAGTTTGCCTTTGGAAGTATTTGACCAAGATTCGGTGGAAATGTGTTTTCTTGTGATTCGTTGGGTCCTGGAAGCTACATGGACTGCTCTCTCTGACAGGAGTGATGACACCTATTCACAAATCAGTTACAGAGTCACTCTGCTGTACAGCAGAAATTAACACATTATTTATGAAGGAAATCAACTATACTTCAATTTTTTTAACAACATAAAAATCAGTTACAGTAGAATGCATCTGAATTTTTAAGGCTGTGAAACAGCAAACAGGTAACAGTTCAGTGGCCATATTCAGACAATAAAAGTCAAAGAATCTGGAAAAGAAAAAAAACTGAAACATCACAAATGTATCCTCTTATAAGGCAATTAAGAATTTACCAAAGAACTAGTTACAGCTATGATCGCTGACCTAGATTTTGAGAAACTCTGTGAGCATGTTGACTTTTCATGTTGAGTCTTCCTCCTCCCCCAAGGAAATATTTGTAACCTACTTTGCAGTTTTAAATATACACCATGGCTACTGCTTAAATGAGCACTTTCAAATATTAGAGGCCATGCATTTTTGGAGAAGTTAATCTCCTGCCTGCAGCTCACATAGGGCAAGGGGTAGCCAAGCAAATTAATTGCAAATTGGATGTTTGAGTCAAGATTATGATACTGAGTTTCCAAAGAGAAAGGGTTCCAATAGACCATACTGCCCCCCGCCTCCGCCCCCGCCATAAACAAGCTGCTCAAAAACAAAAGGGTTTTGTTTAGTTCAGTCTTGGTGATATATAGCCTTGAAAACTGAAGCAGAAGTATTTTTAATTTTCCGCTTGACACTTTTTCCTGCAAGATAAATGAGACACACAGCTGGATGAAACACCAAGCCCAGCTCTTCAGAAGAAATATAACCAAAAAAAGAAGCCCATTGTTCAAGTTATCATCCTGCATTTCTTCTGAAATGAATTCTAGGTCTTCTACCCACTTGGAGAGATGCCATGCTAGCTGGTCTAAAATGTGCTGATGTGCCTAGATGGCATGTGTGGTGCTTAAAAGACCCTTGGAAGACGACTCCACTCCCTCACAGGGTGTGGAAAAGGCATTTTTGTGGGTAGGAAATTGGGAAAGTGGCATGGAGAATGAGAGAAAATGAAAACTACGACAAATGCCACCCTGAGTCCAAGATTTGGAGTGTTAAACGCAATGCGTAAAGTGTGCAAAATGTTTTCCTATCAAACATTACATTTTATTTTACTTTTTACAAAATAATCTCTTGAGGAGGATGTGGAAACCCCTGTGTTGGTGAATTTTACATGTTCACTGACAGGGCGAAGGGGAATCCAGGTAGCTGGTGAAACTTTGTCTCTGGGTTTGTACTGTGAGGGTGTTTCTGGAAGAGATTAGTGTTTGAATCAGTAGACTGAATAAAAAAAGATTGCCAGTCTTCACACCAAAGCAACTGGGATGTGGGCCTGCACAATTTGCTCTGTCTAGAATATCTCCTGCCCTCAGATCTTAGCAGTCCTGGTTCTCAGACCTTCATTCTCTGACCGGGACTTATACCACTGACTCCCTGGTTCTCAGGCCTTTGGACTTAGACTCCAGCTGTATGTATCATGGNCACAATTTGCTCTGTCTAGAATATCTCCTGCCCTCAGATCTTAGCAGTCCTGGTTCTCAGACCTTCATTCTCTGACCGGGACTTATACCACTGACTCCCTGGTTCTCAGGCCTTTGGACTTAGACTCCAGCTGTATGTATCATGGGCTTTCCTGGGCCTCTAGCTTGTAGACAGCAGATAACAGGAGTTCTCAGCCTCCATAATAGCATGAGCCAAGCCTTCCTAACAAATCTCTTTCTATAACTCTATCTATCTATCTCCTGTTGGTGCTGTTTCTCTGGAGAGCCCTGGCTAGGGACTTCCCTCCTGGTTCAGTGGTTAAGACTCTGTGCTTCCACTGCAGGGCACACAGATTCGATCCCTGATCAGGGAATGAAGATCCCACATGCTGTGAAGCATGGCAAAAAAAAGAAAGAGAGAGAGACAACCCTTGCTAATACAATCCCCATATAATAAACAAAACCTGTTTGAAATCAGAGAGACCAAGTGGCTTGTCCCTGGTCAGCACATGATCTGGGTGAAATAAAATTCATATTTTATAGCAAGACAAGGAAAATTTAAACACAAAAGTTCTCTATCTTCGGGCCTCCTCTCTCCCTGCTCTGTGCATAGTGTGTCTGCATTATGCACCAACCAGACCTCCCCCATCAGCAGGAAAACCTGCTCAACCATAAACAGCAACATTCTCCTGGCATCAACAAGACAACTCCTTAAAAGATAACATTACTTCTTGATTTTGTAAAGGGGTCACATGGCCCACCATAATGGTGCTTAGATCTGGATTATGTACACTGTCGATAATACGTCATTTGATACTACTCCAATATTCTTGCCTGGAGAATCCCACGGACAGAGGAGCCTGATGGGCTATGGTCCATAGGGTCGCAAAGAGTTGGACACGGCTGAAGCAACTTAGCCCAGCACCCATGCACGCATATATGCAGAATCTAGAAAAGCAGCGCGGATGGACCTATGTGCAGGCAGGAAGGGAGATGCAGATGCATAGAGCGGACATGTAGACACAGCAGGGGACGTGGGTGGTGGGGCGAACTGGGAGAGGAGCACTGACGTGTTAGCATGCACACTCACGCCTGTGCTCAGTCACTCAGTTGTGTCTGGCTCTCTGTGACCCTATCAACTGAAGCCCTCCAGCTCCCTCTGTCCACAGATTTTACAGGCAAGAATACTAGAGTGGATTGCCGTTTACTCCTCCAGAGGATCTGCCTGACCCAAGGATTGAACCCGCATCCCCTGCGTCTCCAGCACTGGCAGGTGGATTTTTTTTTTTTACCACTGAACCACTTGGGAAGCACATCCTGGGAAGCCCATATACACATGACCATGTGTAAAATAGATGGCTAGCGGGAAGCCGCTCTACAGCACAGGGAGCTCGGCTCAGTGCTCTGTGACGACCTACAGAGGTGGGATGGGGGTGAGTGGGAGGGAAATTCAAGAGGGAAGGGATATATGTATAGCTATAGCTGATTCATTTCGTTGTACAGCAATTCAGTCATGTCTGACGCTATGGCCCCATGCACTGTAGCACGCCAGGTTTCCCTCTCTTTCACCATCTCCTTGAGCTTGCTCAAACTCATGTCCATTAAGTCAGTGATGCCATTCAATCATTCATCTTCTGACATCCCTTTCTCCTCTTGCCTTCAAACTTTTCCAGCATCAGGGTCTTTTCCAATGAGTCACTTCCTCCCATCAAGTGGCCAAAATATTGGAGCTTCAGATTGTAAAGAAACTGTACTCTAATAAAAAAAATNCATCTTCTGACATCCCTTTCTCCTCTTGCCTTCAAACTTTTCCAGCATCAGGGTCTTTTCCAATGAGTCACTTCCTCCCATCAAGTGGCCAAAATATTGGAGCTTCAGATTGTAAAGAAACTGTACTCTAATAAAAAAAATACATCATTTGATGTATAACACTCTATTTAAAACACTCATATAACTGTGCCTGGTGATGGACTGGGAAGACAGGTGTGCTACAGTCCATGGGATCACAAAGAATCAGATAGGACTGAACTGAACTGAACAGGTAGAACAGTTTTCAGAGTCTTCTGAGATGCTCTTTCCGGGTTTTAATCCTCAAATTTGATTTGAATAAAATTTTTCAATTCTTTCTTAGATAGACTGATTAATTTTTCATTGACACTTCTAAATGTGGAAGGATTCAAACCTTCTGACTTAATGCCAGTGCTCCTCCAATTACATGTGGGATGTGAGGAATGGCTTGCCCATGGGATCATCTGTGTTACAAAGTTCAGTGTAGTTCTCACAGACAGACTGGCTGACATTTACATAGTGCTGTTGTCTCTTACAGGCCTCCCAGGTGGCACAGTGGTAAAGAATCTGCCTGCCAATTCAGGAGACCCGAGAGACACAGGTTCAACTGCTGGGTCCAGAAGATCCCCCAGAGAAAGAAATAGCAACCCGTTCCAGCATTCTTGCCTGGAAAATCCCATGGACAGAGGAGCCTGGTGGGCTGTATAGTTCATGCATTCACAGAGTCCGACACGGCTGAGGCTAGATTTCACTGTGTGGATGAACAACCCCCCAAGTCTCAGTGGCTTAAAAGAGCAAAGGTTAATCATGTCCATCACATGTTGGCTGGAACTCCATATCCAGGTGGATCTCCTCACCCCAGGATGGATGGAGCAATAGCCATCTTGAACATGGCCAGTCAGCACTTACAACTCATGGGCAGAATTAGCCACAAACACCACCCAATAAGAGGCAGAGTATTAATTTCAAACAAAAAGCAGCCTGCAGGTATAGGTGCCTAAGAGACCAGTTTGCCTCAAAATGACTGACACGACATCTGGACAAAAGACATTAAAATGTAGCCCTTCACCAAAATACCACAGCAGACAAATGCTGTAGCCCCAGGCTTTGGGATATTTTTCATCCTTTAGGAATTGGCTTGCTTCTTATGCCAAGGCTGCATGGAAGTGAATTATTGAAACTACAATTTCTGGTGCTTCTAACAAAAACTAGTATTCTCAGCCTGATTCTGAAGCAAGAAAACTTGCAGTTTTAACCACAGTGAATAGTGCCAGCAGTGCTTTATTTTGGGGCTCATGTTACAGAGAAGGAGTACAGCCTGAACCCACAATTTTACCAGTAACACCATGACCCTTCAGTCCCTAGACCTCCAAGAATGTTACTGTTCTTGGTCAAATGGAGAGATTGAGAGCCTTGTAAACCAGCATAAAATGGAGTGAATAGAAGAGCTGACGCCACATCCAAGAACATCCTCTTTCCTCACCCTGCTCTTCTCTGCGTTATGTAACTTAAGAGATGGTGGGAATGATGTCAATGTGGGAGGGGAAAAATAAAAAGGATTCATGTGTTGTTGTTGTTGTTGTTGTTGTTTTGAAAAAAAAAGTAAAAGAGAACACAGTAAACTGAAAAGGAAATTTAAGCTTAAAATCTTGCCAGAGGCTGTCATTTAAAGGGTTTTAAAGTCCGGAGACGTGAGGTCCCCTGTGTGAGTGATGCCCAGAGACTGCTCTGACTCCAGGTAAGGTTCTGTGACTGCTGTTTCTCCAATTCAGATCTGCAGTTCTTTTCAGGAGGGGATAAGAATTTGATTTCAGAACTAAGGCAGAGACTGCTAATTCCTACCCCAAATCCATTCCCCTCATCTTTCTTAGCGACAGNACTGCTGTTTCTCCGATTCAGATCTGCAGTTCTTTTCAGGAGGGGATAAGAATTTGATTTCAGAACTAAGGCAGAGACTGCTAATTCCTACCCCAAATCCATTCCCCTCATCTTTCTTAGCGACAGATTCCCACTTTGGTTTAGGGGAGCAATACACCCAGCTGAAACTTCTATCCCCAGATTCCCCCGTAACTGTGTGCTGTGCTTAGTTGCTTAGTTGTGTCCGACTCTTGGCGACCCCATGTAACTAGCTATGGCCAAACAACGAAGTCCTGGGTCAAAGAGACTTAAGCGAAAATGCTGGTGGAAAACTTCTAGAAAAACTCCTTAAAAGGAAATGCAAGCCCTTCTCCCACACCAGCCCCTGTCCTTCCTATTGCTTGAAATATGATGGCTGGAGCTCCAGCAGCCATATTATGTCCAGCAGTCACGAACATGAGGTAACCTTGAGAATGTAAACCAGTGTAACAGATCAGGGACAGGGAAGGAGCTGGGCTCCAGATGACTCTGAAGAGCCAACAGCATAGGCTTGGACTGATGACCTCCAGAAGTCTTTCAAATGAGAGAATCAGTCAGTTCAGTTCAGTCGCTCAGTCGTGTCCGATAAACCCTGGTATATTAAGCCATTGAAATCATGGCTCTGTTACAGCCACATACAAACCTTAATTTATGCAACCATTTAAATGCATATTTATAGACTCATTTCTACTCAAGAAATCCCAGCTATAACTTTCCCTTGGATGCGACTCTCACCTCCCCTTAGCCAGCAGGTGTCTGCAAAGATTCAAGCCTTACCCAGCAGCTTGTGTTCCACGGCGCTTCGCAGGGACTGGTGCCGGAAGTACAGGAGGCCGTTGGGCTTCTCCTGGAGCCAGTGTCTGGTGGCATTGCGGAAGGCAGCCCAGTGCAACGTGGTCACTTTGTAATGCCCCTTGTAGCCCAGCATATCCAAAAGCTGGTATATCTCATCCTCGGTCAGCCCACAGTGCGAGATGCTCAGCAAACACAGGGTGTCAGACACCCAGCCGTCCAACCCTGTGCAGACAGCACACTGATGAAGGTGACAAAGGAGCGCTCACACATGCCAGATCATTCTACATGTTGTGTATGATCAGCCAGCTCATTTCTTTCCATCATCCCCTAGGTGGATACTATAGCCACCCAATCATACAAATAAGAAAAATGAAGCACAGAGAGGTTAAGTAACTTACCCCATGTCACACAGAAACCAGTGCAGAACCGGGGTTTGAATGCAGATGGTATGGCTATAGAATCTATGTTCTTCACCATTAAATTATCACCTACATTGTCACAATGAATCCATCCGTGTCAGCTATGGTTAACAACTGGCAAGCTTGCCAGTTCTGACACTTAGCATTTCCCCTGAGCAGTCTTTATTTAAAGATTTCCAACATCAGATTTGCATGTACAGGCATGAGAGGCTTTTCTGTCTGGCTGCTACTGCACATTCATACACACCATACAAGCCAGCCACCTATTACTCACCTGACCCTCTAGATGTTTCCACCGTAGTAGGATCTCCCACTGGATCAACCAACTCTAAAGAGATCCTTAAGACCATGGAAAGAAATGAGAGCAAGGTCTACCATTCAAAATGGATTTCTTATGCTAGGACTGGGGAATGAAGCCCCAGATGCCTGCATCCTTTCAGCAGAGACATTTGTTCAGACCGATGTGCAAAAGCTTCCTCTGAGGTTTGCCCCAGTTCAGCTAAGCTCTTCCGGACCTGTGGTTGAACTCGGTGGGCCTAAGTCGGGGTCAGTGGACAGCACTGGGAGGGGGAAAATTGCTTATAAAAGGAGCAGTCCCTATGGGGTGTGGGGTGGGGAGGACCCAGGATTTTCTGCCAATCCTGGAGACATGGGTCTAGCCAAGGGCACAGCTGGGGACAGTTTTGTCTGGATGATTCTTCCTGGGGTGCAGAGACCTTGTTTTCACCTCCGTGCAGGTCAGGGAGGGCACACTAAACTTGAAGTTAACTTTCTCTGCAGAAATGCAAGCTCTAGAGCAAAAAAAAAAGAGGGGGGTAACATGCTGGAGCAACAAACAATGTGCCTTTCATTCACAGTATCTTCTGCTTCTCTCTCAGAGCTCCACTCCCCACCCCTGCTCCATTCTAATTCACTTAAAAGACAGCTGTCACAGCAGAAATGAAGAGAGAAAAACTCAAGTTTCAAGAGACTTTTGAGGCTCACAGTAAAGCCCATGCCTTGTAAGAATAAACTTGGGTTTTTGAAAACCTGATTGTTGAATATTGAACCACAGATTCCTGGCCAACTCTTGGAATAATTTTTTTTTTTTTTTTTTTAACCAGAAAGAGCCTCAGACAATTACAGGAAGCTGTAAAGAGGACATTTTTTTCCCACCCAGGAAGAAAAGAGATTTTGCTGAATTCAGAAAAGTGTTAAAAAAGAGACAGATCACCTATTCCATTTTTCTAGATGATCTCTCTGCCTCTCTTTAAACACCTTCCTGAGTTCAGCAAAATTTGCAAAACAGAGTCACAGTCATAGAGAACAAATGTGTGGATACCAAGAGGGAAAGGGAGGTAGGTGGGAGGAATTGGGAGATTGGGATTGACATAAATACATTATTGATACTATGTATACATATAGATGACTAAAGAGAGCCTACTGTTTGGTACAGGGAATTCAGTGCCCTGTGGTGACCTGAATGGGAAGAAAGTCCAAAAGGGAGAGAATATATGTACGGCTGATTCATTTGGTTGTACAGTAGAAACTATCACAACATTATAAAGCAACTATACTCCAATAACAATTGATTTAAAAAAGAAAGAGAGAGAGAGAAGAAAGCAGTAAAGTTGCTCAAGTGGGTTTCTGAGCAGGGGCCAGAGCCCTCCCCATGAAGCAAATCAGTTTGGAGCAGAGAGAGACCGGCCTCTGGGTGCATCTGAGACCTGATGGGAGGGAGGACCTGAGCTTCCAAAAGCCTGGAAGGCAGCAGCTATACAGATTTCCTGGTGCCGCAGGAAGAAGCNGGTAAGGATTGGGGTTACAGTTATTAACAGCAACCCGGATAGCAAGCAATATGGTGCTAAGACAATACCAATTCACACTCCATATTGACTGACTCACCTCTCCATTAGGGTTTTGATTGTACAAATGCAGACTCTGAAAAGAGGTTCCTACAAGTAAGTACTTTAACAAAATCACAGACTTCTGAAGAATGACCTACAGTGATGGCCAGAGTGCAAACTGAAACATTCAACTGAAAAAGAAGATACTACCTTGTGCTGAAGAACTGTCACTTTGGGTAGCAATACTATCACAAAGTAAATGGTTTCCTTTCGGAATAAAAGAAACACCTAATTAAATCTTTCTGGGTTCCTTTAACAAACAGCCTTTCCCATCCCTCTTTGCCTAATAATAGCAACTCTCATATCCTGACTGCTTACTCTGAGCCAGCCACTGTGTTGAGTGTTGACCAACCGCACTGGTTACTTACATTTTTTAAATTTTCTGTATCTTATGTTGTTTCCACATCTCTCGGGGGAACTTACAGATCCAGGGAAATTGCTCCTCCCAAGGCCAGCCAATTCCTGGGAGTGGTGAGCAGCATGCATGAAACACACCTTCTGTGTGCAGACAAGCCAACCCATGACCACACCCCGACCCACCTTCTTCTTCAACTTTCGCTTACCAAGCCAGTACTTCCTCTGCCCTAAATCATCCAAGGGTCAGGTGCCAGGCAGTGAGGGAAAGCCCCTATGCCCCAAAGTCCACTAGAATTATTCAAACTAGCAATCCAAGACTATGTCCTCTGCCCTGTCTTGCCTTTCCCATGAAAACCCCCCTCCCCAAAATTTTGTTGTATATTCTGATCTGCCTTATCTATACGTATTGTTTCATATATCAAATCCCACTGATTGGTTGCTATCTTTAGGTTTTCTTCTGTTTGAAGGGATACTGGGTCAATGGCACCCCGAATGCTTTCTAGTGTCAGTCATTGCTCTGGCCCCTGGCTCCTGTCTTCTGCCTTCTGACACCCTAATATCTCCCCCCGAGCCCTGCGTGACAAGGCATGTCTTCTCTCCAAAAGTGTAAATCATAAATAATGCTTTCTCCATGCCATCACTCAGTTATCCCCCTATAAATTAAATCCCAGGTATAATTTTATTTCATTAACTCATTCAGTCCCCCTAACAACCCTCCAGAAAGGCCGAGGAGGAAACTGAAGCACAGAGGGACTAAACGTTGTATCAAATTCATTATGAAGGTAAGCAGCAGAGCTGGGATTTAAACTAAGGGTCTGGCTGCAAGGGCTGGCTCCTCACCACTTCACTGATGCCTCAGAGAACTGCCTGACAGTCCCTCCTCCTGAAGAGCTCTCCCTGTGCCCCTCTTCCAGGAAGCCTTTTCCAAAGGTCAAATGCTCTCGTTAGAGGGCTTCACAATACTACATACTGATCCCTGCCAGCACTTAGCACAGTTGTAATTTTATATTTATTTATGTGATGTATTACTAATATCTGCCATTCCCTGCTAGAATGAAAGCTCTATTTCTTAGGGACTGTGTCTGTCTATTTATAGTGCTTTTCCCATGGTAAGTGGTCAATAATTATTTGTTGGATGTATGGTGGTCACCATGTACCTAATTAAAAAGCAGATTACAAAATAATATGGTATATAACTTCATTTATATAAGCATATGTATGTGTATACAGACATCCATAGAAAAAACAAGGTTTAACAATGGTGAGGCTGTGAGGATATTTAATTTTCTATTTTCTTCTTCTGTGTTATATGTTCTATGAGAAATATACATGAATCAAATAATTTATAATTATGCATGTATAAGTTTTAGAGAAAATGCTTCACAAAGTAATGACTAATTCTAAAAAGCATAGGAGGTGCCATTGATCCAATATCATTTCAAACAGAAGAAAAACTAAAGATAGCAAACAATTGATAGAATTTGATATATGAAAAATTAAGTATTGATAAGGCAAATCAAAATATACCAAAAATATAACCTAATATACCAAAATATAACCTAAAGAATATAATAGGGGCCCGATAAATGTCTGATTGAAGTATAAAATAGAGAGGCAGAACTGTGCAGTAGTAACGGCCAGTTTCTAGAACCAGGCTTCCCATGCTTGAATTTCAAGTCCACCATCACCTTAGGACCTTTAGCAAGTTGTCTAATATCTCCAAGTCCAATCCCATTTATGTAAATAGGGATGATGATCCCAGTCTATCAAGGATTGTTGTGGGAATTCAATGTAAATATCTCTAAAGTTTCTAGAATAGTGCCTGGCTCATTGTGTTACGTAAGTATTTGTTTTGTAAAATATTCAGAAGTAACTAACAGCAGCATTGGCTACAACTATAGATATGCAATGCAAGGGAATGGCATTATGTACATTCTAAATTAAGCCATTTCCCAACAAGGACCTACTGTATAGCACATAGAACTCCACTCAATGTTATGTGGCAGCCTGGAGGAGAGGAGAGTTTAGAGGAGAGCCATATACATGGGGGTTTAGAGGAGAGCCATATACATGGCTCCATGTATATGTATGGCTGAGTCCCTTCTCTGTTCACCTGAAATTATCACAACATTGTCAATCGGCTATACCTCAATACAAAATTAAAAGTTCAAAAAAATTAATTAAGGGGTTTTCTTTTTATTAAATGATAATAAAATAGATATTATTTTGAAAAAAGATTACCTTCTCTCCTGAAATCCCATAAATGCCAGCCAATTCTTCAATTCCGTCCAGTACAAGTATACATGGCTTTACATTGATGGAAGCAATGAACATGTCTACAAGAAGTGAAAAGGCCAAGATATTTGCATCTTCATTGAGAATATCAGTTTCAAGCTGGGTACCTGCAGCATAGAAATGTGCTCAGATTAGGTGAAAATGTTTCCATCTGCTAAAATATCTTAATGGGTTGGGGAAGCAGAAGGGCTTGGGAGTGCTGCTCAGAGCTGCATGACACATACAGATGGTGTAGGATGGCGTGTGCGTGCTCAGTCACTCAGTCTTGTCTGACTCTTTGCAACTCCATGGACTGTAACCCACCAAGGTCTTCTGTCCACAGGATTTTCCAGGCAAGAATGTTGTAGTGGGTTGCCATTCCCTTCTCCAGGGGATCTTCTCGACCCAGGGATCGAACTCAAGTATCCTGCATCTCTTGAATTGGCAGGCGGGCTCTTTACCAGTGAGCCACCTGGGAAGGCCACATGTGTGATTAGCAGTCTCAAAATGTTCAACCCTAAAGGGGTAATGATATTTACCACCACATGTCTCCTATGTATTTTCAGGATTTTATATTAAAAATATTATGTATGATCCAAAGTGCTACTCTCACTTTCCAAAATGCAAAAATTGATCATGTTACAAAGAACTGGATGGAAAGAAAGAGAAGTCAGGCTATGTGATCTGTGAAGCTTCTGCACCCCCTTAAGATCAGTTCCTGTTTAGGGGTCACAGCCACCACTCTAGGGGTCCAGCTGTGTGCACACACACACACACACACACACACACACACACAATGTCTCCCACCCACCACCTAGTTTCTTTGGTCTTGGCTCATTTTAAACCTAACACAACTGATCCTAAATTACTCTACCCTTAGTAATGGACTCCAGACCTTGGATTCTGGAAATTACTAGGGAGAATTAAGTTATGAATCAGCAAAGACTAAGGAAGTAATTCGAGAGGACCAACTTGCAGGATGTGATTAAGTGACACATTAGCAGCAACCCAAAATGGTAATCATCTACCTAATATTCTAAGAGCACTTTGTGACATACAATTTCTGCCTTGCTTTTAATTTTCAAAACTAATATTTTTCAAATAAATTAAGACCTGTTAGGATCTAGAAATCAAGTTATGCAAAGAAACTGGACTGGATTAAGTTTCTTAAGTATATGAAGATTTAATCTATTTAACAATCCACCTGCCAACGCAGGTCCGGGAAGATCCCACATGCCTTGCAGCACCTAAGCCCATGCACCCCAACTACTGAGGCTGTGCTCCAGAGCCTTTGAGCCGCAATACTGAGCCCACATGCTGCAACTACTAAAGCCCACGTGCCTGGAGCCTGTGGTCTGCAACAAGAGAAGCCACCGCAATGAGAAGTCCATACCTCGCAACCAGGGAATAGCCCCTGCTCTCCACAACTAGAGAAATCCCTGGGGCAGCAACAAAGACTCAGCACAACCAAAAATTAATTAATTTTTAAAAGATTTACTCTATTTTGTCCAAGCAGGCAGAGTAACTGTATTACACAGAAGCATAACTGTGCTAACATCAAGACCTCTTGGGGAAAAACAATGAGATGTTGATGAAGCCCTCAGCACAGCATCTGGCACCCAGAAAGCTTTTGATAAAAGGAGCTCCTTGTTAGTCAGGGCTGCTGCCAGGGTCGGGAGTAATACAGTGAGGAAACATGAAAAGAGGAAAGGCGGAGGCTCTTCTCTGACCTTCTATGAAGCCTGTCATGAAGGGGGCGTCAGCTTTAGCTGCCTAGCAGGCAAGGGCGCTTGGGTCGGAGACTTGGCCATGGGTGGGCAGTTCTCCTCTGCTAGATCACTATATCCTGGCCAGCAGGGGTGGGGACAGAGGAGCAGAAATGTCAGCTTCACCCAGGGGAGGTTTAGCATCCCCACGAGTGGGAGGGAGGGCAGGGCTCACAGCCCACACAGGCGCTGCAGCTGCGGACAGCTGAGCTGGGCACGAGAAAATGCTTTGAATCTTCATGTGACCTCTCAGGCCTGGCTGTGCTCTCAGCAGTGGCTCCTTCTCTTCCCACATCCACCTCCCCCAGGTCCAGCTTCCGAGCCAAGGCGGTGATGCTAAATGATGCTGGAGCCAGCCAGCCCTGCTTATCCTGGCTTCCCCCAGGCTTCTGTGTAGCATGAAGGCGTGCTCAGTCATGTTTGACTCTTTGTGACCCCACAGACTGTAGCCTGCCAGGCTCCCCTGTCCATGGGATTTTCCAGGCAAGAATACTAGAGTGGGTTGCCATTTCCTTCTCCAGGGGATCTTCCTGACCCAGGGATTGAACCCACATCTCCTGCACTGCGGGCAGATTCTTTACCGTGGAAATACTGGAGAACAGCTACCAACTCTCTTGCTTTCCCTCCTCACTCCCCTTAGTCTAGATAATGAATAGGACTTTCTTGTTTCCCTCAGCTGTCCCCTACTCCCTGCTTCTTTCTCCAGCTGAGTGAGGAATAATAACAAAAGCAATAACAGCAAACTGTGCCAAGGACCCATTTAAGTTCTTTACATGTATCATCTGTTAACCCTGACACAGCTTTCTGTAGGTACTATTATTCCCATCCCCAATTTAGAGATGAGAAACTGAGGCACAGATTGCTTACGTGAACTGCCTAAGATCACACAGCTAGTAAATAGTGGAGCCAGAACTGAAAATCCAGGCGGGCCAAGTCCAGAACCACTGCCTTCCTGTTAACAAGGAGAGGTGTTGCCTGACTGTCAAGTGTTCACAGGCTGTTAATGAATTGATTCTGCTTTGTCAGCTTAAAGATCTGTTTATTTGAAAGACAGTAGCTGTTTTAATTAGGCGCTTTCCATACCTAAAGACACTCAAGAAAATAGCAATTTATTCAGGGAATAAAATCATATTTGCATGTGTACAGTTGAACATCTAATCATCAGCCTTGCCAGAATGAACACCTTTGGGATGAGCCTGAGTGGTACTAGTCGCTTTCTCTTAGAATCAGACACACCTGCTGCTACTGATTTTGACTTTACCCACTTAGCACACTCTAAGAAATGCAGCCACTAAAAACTCACGCCCACATGTTCACTTTATTTACTCACAGAAACCCCTACACACACACACGCAGAAGGAAGCTCACATATTTGTCCCTTCATCCAGAGATGATCTACACCCATCAAAACTCACCCAGGGCCCCGACGCTCACTCAGTACCCAGAGGCTCATGTGGGTACAAGCCCCAGGTGAGAAGGGATGAAGTTTCCAAAGCATGAAGGGTCAGACACATACAAACATGCAAATACACAGAAGGCACCTAATGATGATAATAATAATATCTAATATCTGCTGGTGCTGCGGTTTCCCTGGTAGCTTAGCCAATAAAGAATCTGCCTGCAAAGCAGGAGACCCGGGTTCAATTCTTGGGTTGGGTAGATCCCCTGCAGAAGGGATAGGCTACCCACTCCAGTATTCTTGAGCTTCCCTGGTGACTCAGATGGAAAAGGATCCACCTGCAGTGCGGGAGACCTGGGTTCAGTCCCTGCAATGTGAAGAGTCCCTGGAGGAGGGCATGGCAACCCACTCCATTATCCTTGCCCAGAGAATCCTCATAGACAGGGGAGCCTGGCGGGCTATAGTCCTTGAGGTCACAGAGTCAGACCGACTGACACAGCACTATATATGCCAAGCGCTGTGTTAAGTATCTTTGTCTCTCAGACTTTATCTTAGTTCGTCCTCTCAACTGCCTATAAGACATCTTTTCCCTTCCTATCCATATTTTACAAATGGGAAAACTGAGCCAGAGAGAGTTAAAATAATTTGCCCAGGTCTCATAGCTAATAGAAGCCGTCGGGCTCCCCAGCTGCTCCTAGAACAGAGGTGGATCCCATAAGGTTGTTCTCTCCGCCCATGTAAGCCTTGGATCTTCAATATCTTCTAACCAAAGCAGAACTCTTGATTACCCTCGAAACCTGCTGTCCCATCAATGTTGTCCCATTTCAGTGAACCACTCTAACCGTCCACCTAGTTTCCTTAGGCTTCAAACTAGGAGAATCCGTAATCTCTCCCTATCCTTAAATTCTCACATTCAACTCCTCAGTGTGTTCCCATCCCTCCCCTTGCTACTCCTCTCCCCAAGCTATCACCTCTTCCCACTTGGACCACTGTGATGGCCTCTAACAAGTGTCACTGCCACTATGCTGACTTGCCCACACCTATTTCTACACAGAAGACGATTTTGAGCTTTGACAAATACCAACCAAATCATGCCAGTCCCCTGCTCAAATTCCTCCACTGGCTTCCCACTGCACACAGTAGAATCTAACCCAAGATCCTGTTCTACAGAACTCAGATACAAAGTGGCCCATCCTCTATCTTATCCTGCTTTGTCTGGTAGCACTCCCTGCATCCCCCACCAGAGTCTGGACACACTACCTTCTTTCCCTTTCTGACTCACTCCACTTTGGGAGTGGGGACCTTAGCTGTCCCTTCTGTCTGGAATGTTCTGATCTCTGCATGGCTGGCTCCTTCTTGTCTCTGAGATCTCCCGAGAGTGTAGCAGAGATGGCGGCCTGTCTTGTGAAAGTTTATGCTCCCCCTTAAAGATGGTGGGGGTAGCTCTCTATTCCTACTTGACTCCCAGTGTGGCCATGGGAGCCCAGGGCGGCTGACTTCTTGCCAAAAGAATGGGAGTGGAAGTGAGTCGTGTCACAACCTGGTTGAGACTTTTAAGGAAGGGTGCCTTTCCCACTCAACTTCCTCTTTCCTCTAGCCAAAAGCAGATGACTCTGAGGCCGTAGAAGATGAGACAGCCTCAATATGGAAAGAGCCCGCGGCCCCAAACCACCACTTGGGGAAAAGCCACTCGTTCTCTAACGAGGAACCCTGAACTGAACTGTTGCATGAGCTAGAGATGGCTCGGATGGTAAAGAATCTGCCTGCAGTGCAGGAGACCTGGGTTCGATCCCTGAGTTGGGAGAATTCCTTGGAGAAGGGACTGGCAACCCACTCCAGTATTCTTGCCTAGAGAATCTCATGGACAGAGGAGCCTGGCAGGCTACAGTCCATGGTAGTCTCAAAGAATCAGACACAACTGAGTGACTAACACAAACACGAGCTAGAAATAAACTTCGAGAAGCCACTGAAATGAGATGTACAAACAGCAGCCAGAGTTATTCCAACTAATACAGAGATATAGTTTCTGACCATTCAACCTCAACAGCCAGCCCATCATCTCAGCACATCACTCTGCGTGGCATTCATCATTATTTGAAACATCTCTTGATTACTGGTCATCTGCCTTTCTCAACAGAACATTAGACCTATGGGAGTCATGATCTTATTTGCCAGACTCAGTGCTATGTCCCCAGAACCCAAATCAATGACAAGCACAAAACAGGCACCCAATAAATACTTTGTAATGAATGAGTGAATAAACATGCTTAGTAGAGAGCTACTGAACTGAAATCGGGAGGAGCAATAGCTGAAAACAAAGAACTATGGCAGCCTCTTGATGAAAGTGAAAGAGGAGAGTGAAAAAGTTGGCTTAAAGCTCAACATTCAGAAAACTAAGATCATGGCATCCAGCCCCATCACTTCAAGGCAAATAG
>SJYV01055119.1:343906-385498 GCA_006410875.1 Neotragus pygmaeus
GGAGTTGGTGTTGGATAGGAAGGCCTGGTGTGCTGTAGTCCACGGGGTTGCAAAGAGTCAGACATGACTGAGCGACTGAACTGAACCTGAGCAATAGCTGAGAGGCACGTCCTGCCTTGGAGCCCTTGCAACTGTTCCCATTGACTGGAATGTTCTCCCTGAGATAATCTGCCTGGCTCTCTCTTTCAAGTATTTATTCAAATGACCCTTTTTCAGCGAAGCTTGCCCAGATGATACCTTTAAAGTCCTGAAATCCTTACACATACACACTGCCTACTTTCTTTCTCTGATTTATTTTTCTTCATAGAACTTAACTGCCTCCAAACATTCTATATTTTTTAGTCATTAACTCTTTGTCCCCTTTGCTCTCCAATAACAGGATAACCCTATGAGGCTAACATATTCTGTCCATTTTTTTTCATGGTTGTATCCCCACTGGCATATAAGGCACTCAGTTTACCTTTGGGGAAGGGAAGAAGGAAGGAAGGAAGAAAAGAAACTATTCTGAGAGCAGAAGAGGTGGGTGGATACATAGGCAAGACTATATAAGGGTTTAGATTAGAACAAGAGAAAAATAGCCTCATAGGCAGAAGACAGAATGATCACTTTTAAACAAAATTTTTCTGAATGAATTTCAAAGTCTGATTCCATTACCATAGTGTTTGTACTGCAATTCTGTGATGAAGTAATGGATCACGGACATGACGTCACTGCTTTCACAGGTGCTGCCCACGAAATGAGGGATCAGCAACATGTTTGGGTATTTCTTCTTGAAATAGTTCACCCAGTTGGCAAGCAGAGTGGACTTGCCACAGCCACGTTCTCCAGACAACAGCAAAATAGACTTGTAAGCTGGAAGAGGATTTATTCTGAAAAACAAATGGGGGAAATGTAGTCAAGGATAACTACCAAAAAAGAGGGAGGGAGGGAAATTTTTCCTGCATACATCTGTCTCTAAGAGATATGAAATTCTAGACTCTCTGGGAGGGAGTTTAATGAGGGAGGGAATATATGCATACATATTGCATGTGTGTTTAGACATGTCCAGCTCTTTGCAACTCCATGAACTGTAGCCCGTCAGGCTCCTCTGTCCATGGCATTTCCCAGGCAAGAATACTGGCGCGGGTTGCCATTTCTTTCTCCAGGGATGTATACATATAGCTGATTCATTTCATTGTACAATAGAAACTAACACAACATTGTAAAGCAATTATATTCCAATCATTTAAAAGTTAAAAGAAATTCCAGTCTCTCGACTGTGAACTCACTTGCTTCCAAACAAGTCATTCTCCTTCTGGGTTCGGCTCTGTCTTATATAAAATTAGGAGAGTGGAAAGATGGTAACCTTGGAAGGCTCCTCCAACTACCATAGGGTTGTCCAACATGAACCTGGGGTTACATCAAGGGCCCAACCTGCCCAAAGATCCTGGAAGAGAGACTCTGCACCATCAGGAGAGAGAATAAAAAATCAAAACACTCATACGCCAAGGATTCCCATAATCCTGATGACCATGACATTAGAAATGCAACAAAATGACCGCAGTTGTTAGTGACTCACTGAGTAGTAGCCAGCTGCTCCATGGGGGTGTTATGGCTTGTAATAATGAATAAATATGACTTCTCTGAACTGGCATGAGCACAGTATAACTTGTCTTGTTGCACAGCCTTAGCCACTGGACCACCAGGGAAGGCCCCCAAGCACCATGTTGTTTTAACCAAATAAACTGTCTTCCTCTTGGCCTGGGTTCCAGGAACCATAAGAGTGTTGGTAGCTCTGCAGTCATAGTGGGTGCTGAGACTGGGGCAGAGACGGTGGAGCACAGCCCTGAGCCACTGTGGGTTTATCTCAAATCCTGAAACCCTCACAGAATAAATGATACCTGTGGTAAGAACTGGACGATGAGGATAGAAGAAATAAAACAGTCCAAGGAACCTCCCTATTTCTAGGGTTAAAACTGGGAAAGACACCACAGACAACCCCAGCTCTTTCTTCATGCCCCAGCCTCTTCATGCCTGTGGGTGGTGAAGGGAATATGTCACCACCCAGAAAAGGAAAAGATATGGGGGTCTGAATGAAGAGGACACTGAAAAAAAGTGAAGGAGTGCAAACTTTGGGTGAAGTGAAGTGAAAGTCGCTCAGTCGTGTTTGACTCTTTGTGACCCCATGGACTACACAGTCCATGGAATTCTCCAGGCCAGAACACTGGAGTGGGTGGCCTTTCCCCTCTGCAGGGGATCTTCCCAACCCAGAGATGGAGCCCAGGTCTCCCGCATTGCAGGCAGATTCTTAACCAGCTGAGCCACAAGGGAAGCCCAAGAATACTCGAGTGGTTAGCCTATCCCTTCTCCAGGGGATCTTCCCTTCCAAGGGATCAAACCAGGGTCTCCTGCATTGCAGGTGGATTCTTTGTCTGAATGAAGAGAACACTGAAAAAAGTGAAGGAGTGCAAACTTTGGGTTAGATAACTCAATTCCTTACACACAAACACAAAGCTATGGCCCATGGTCAGCCATTAACAATTAATAAGGAGCTGATGATGTATGTGGAAGTTCTTTGTAAACTATGCAGTACTGCACAGATGCATTACTCATGTTTCCTAATCCAACTTTTTCTCCTTAAAATCATTACATCATTGTTAGGAATGACTGAGACAAACTTTGGACTATGGGATTAAAACAGAAGAAGAGCCCTCTGTCCTCCAGGGTTTACAATCTTCTTGAGGAGACTGGAAGAAAGAAACTGAAACAGTCAGGAAAATTTCACAGTTGCAGAGTGAGTTCTGATTAGGAGATTCTAACCCAGGGGTGGCTTTTTTAGGAAGCCTGTCTTGCAGCCAGGGGTAGAAAAGGGGAGGGAAGGAAGATATTACAAACTGGAGGAGTCTATTCACTAAAGTCAGACTGCATTGCTTGGCATTTCTTGACGTCGTACCTGAGAACAGAGTCTAAGCTGGAGCCTGCTGCAGGACTGTTAAAATCAGATTCCATATCCTTTAAGGCAAATCTTTCCAAGATTTCAAAGATCCTGCTAGACTCCTTGGAAATAACAAATACTTCCTTGCACTTCTCAGTAAACTCTTCATGATAGAAACGTTCAAAGTTGTGCTTAAAGTCTTTAGAGACAAAAAGATATATTTTAATGTCTTAGATTTTTAGTTTAGCATTTTCCATTTCACATGGTTATTATGAATGCCCAGGGAAGTGTTCTGTGTCCCTACCACCATCTTTCTACATTAGCACAATATTTCATAACCCACTCTACATTGTAATGCAAGGAAGCTACAGGCAAGCAATGCTACTTGTATCTAAAATCCTACTTAGGATTCCAAGTTATTTCATGACCTCACAATGAACAGGGCAAAAGAAAAAAAAAAAAAACTGGATTTGCTACATATATCCTCTTTTATTTTTAGATTGTTAGCTAAGTATAAGTTATCTAATTCACTCTCATGTCATATGTGTTTCTATCCAGGGCAATGGCTGGGGGAGGGAGTGGGGTGTATTTTTAGGATAAGATGTCCTAATACAAAGCTAACCATGAGTACAGTTTCAACTCTGCCATTGGGCAAGTCCCTTAAACTCTCAGGTAAAATAAGTGGCAGCCAGACAACTAGATCTCTGAGATTCCTTCTAGCTTCAATTTACTGTGTTTCTAAACTCATTGTTAAAGTCAAGGCATTCTGGACTACCAAAATGTACCCCCATCTCTAGAGATACCTACATCTTCCAGAGTTTGGGAGGGGGTTGTTTTTTAAACGATGTGAGACAGGAGAATGAACATCTCTGGTTTAACCTGGTAAGGTCTCAAGACATCTTATACTCCCATAGTTAACTGGGCTACCCTCTGGTTCAGGTTAGGGCAAGAACAGACCTAGACGACCAAGAGTTTGGCCAAGGTCAGCTTTAAATTTCAAGATCTTAGACAGAATTGGAGACGATCTCACAACTTAATGGGTCTCTTTAGCTCACCATGAACCTCACTCACCAGTCTCAGGTAACTCCAAGGACCTCAGAAGTGCTTCTAAAAGTCAAGAGTGTGAACTGATAACTCAACATTACCTTATGATAACCATCGGCTACCCAAATGGCCTATTTTTACCCCAGCTATGAGATTTTGGAACTATGTTGGCTATTAAAGGGTATTGAAGATCCAAAACAAAAATAATTTAGCCTTCTTTTCTAAAGATTTTTAAATAATTCATACATTCTGTACCTTCTACTGCAGACATGTAGTCCATATATTACATATTCAAAACTAAAGCATAAAACAAACTAATCTTCAATAGTAACCAACATCAAAGACTAAGGAGAAAACTATAGAGAAACAATTTGTCTCTCACCCAAATACACAAAAAGGTTTGATTCTTGAACCTGTTAGTAAACATTAACTGACAGATGCAGTTCACACTGAGACTAGTAAAAAAATATCATTATTAACTATACTTCAGACTTTAGTAAAATATATACTATATTTTCCCAGGACTCATTTTTTTCATGATTCATCTCCATAGCATAATATATGTCAGGCACTGTTTTCAGGTGCTTGCTGCTGCTGCTGCTAAGTTGCTTCAGATGTATCCAACTCTGTATGACCCCAGAGACAGCAACCCACCAGGCTCCCCCATCCCTGGAATTCTCACTAATCAGTGTTAGTCCCGATAATCAGTGTTAGTCACGATAATCAGTGTTAGTCACGCTAATCAGTGCTAATTAGTCCCGTTAATCAGTGTTTAGGCAAGAACACTGGGGTGGGTTGCCATTTCCTTTTCCAATGCATGAAAGTGAAAAGTGAAAGTGAAGTTGCTCAGTCATGTCCGACTCTTCGCGACCCCATGGACTGCAGCCCACCAGGCTCCTCTGTCCATGGAATTTTCCAGGCAAGAGTACTGAAGTGGGTTGTCATTGCCTTCTCCATTTCGGGTGCTTAACATATGTTATTGCTCTCAAGGTGATTAATGCTAACCAGAAATCAGAAGAAGAAACCTAGGCTTACCAATATTATGTAATTTTCCCAAGGTTACACAGCTAAAAACTGAAAAATGTTGGATCTGAGAACATGTGTGTCTTCGGACATTCTAAAACTCCAAGGCTGTAGTGAATACTCAAGATGTTTTGGATTGCTCAACACCCTACTGAGCCACAGACTATCATTTCGGGTCCCACCTTTTCTCAACTCTCAATTCATGTTAATGTAGTGGGTCTGTCTCCCTGCACCTCCAGAGGTGGTATAGGACCCAGGATTAGCCAAATCAGAGAATCACATCACATCAATCACAATGCCAGCGATTGAGTCAGATACAAGCATGTAGTCCAAGTCCCGCTAATCAGGAACAGAAAGACTTAATGGTAGGACTTTGAGTCATTTACTGCTGGACTTGAACCTGGAGCTGCTACAGCCATCTTCCCTCAATAATGGAGAAGCCAAAGAATTGAGGCAGCATGAGGACTGCAGAGCCATCAGAGAAACAGTGAGAAACAAGAGCCTGCAACCCTCCTTTGAGCAAGTGGATGCAGCTTGAGCTGAACACAGACCTATCCCTAGGCTTTCAAGTTATATAAACTAATAAATTCTCTTTCTCTTGAAGCCAGTGTAAGTCGTTTGCAACCCAGAGTAATGAGCGATACAATATTCTTTTCTAGGACCCCAAAATGATTTGGTTTGCAGGAGGAGTCTAGTTTGACCAGCATGGTGGGATTTCACATCTCACCCCAAAAAATGAATGTGAATGACTTTAGGTGGGTCAACTCCCTCCTATTCAGCTGACCACAGATCCACTCCCTATCATATTACAAANCCAAAATGATTTGGTTTGCAGGAGGAGTCTAGTTTGACCAGCATGGTGGGATTTCACATCTCACCCCAAAAAATGAATGTGAATGACTTTAGGTGGGTCAACTCCCTCCTATTCAGCTGACCACAGATCCACTCCCTATCATATTACAAAGACTCTGCCTGCCTGGTCCCTAAAGCATCTGAGAATGCCCTCATTCCACATTCCCACACTACTTGGACCCTTACAATGGTAATTCATAATTTTTTGTGTGTCATTAAACCTTTTTGATCAAAGACAGTGTCTTCCTTTGATTGATGTCTTCCTACACCCCCCCAAACACACATTTGCATTAAAACATTCTATTTTTCATATAATTTCAGGGCATCGTAGATCCCTCCCAAAGTCTATTCTAGGTGAAGAATCTCCACCCTATTCTGATGTTGTTCTTCCCTTTTTAATCTGTACGTGTCTACAAGACACTGCTTTCAAAATAACTATAATCATTTAAATATGATGTCAGGCAGTGCTTTTCAAACTTTGATGCATGTGCAACCCACCTGTCATCTTTATTAAAATGCAAATTCTAATTCAATAGACCCAGAATGCATTTCTAGCAAGTTCCCAGGTGATGCTGAGACTACCAGTCCACGGATTACTGACTCTGAATAGTAAGGGTGAAAGCAAACGAGCATTGTTTTGAAGTCAAAAGGACCTGTGTTCAAATCCTAGAATGATCCCTCACTGGTGAAGTGACATTAGGTAAGTCACTTAACTGCTACACAGCTTTCATTGGTTCATCTGTAAAAGAGCAGTTATAGCATCTACCTTACAGATCTAAATCTTAAAGATTAAGAGTGATAACATGCAAAAATCACTTGACAATAAAAGTTCTCTTCCCTTTAGATTAGGGTTTCTCAACCGTGGCATTATTGACATTTGGAATTGAAAAATTCTTTTATTATGAGGGGCAGTTCTGTGCACTGGAGGATGTGTAACAGTGACCCTGACTTCCACCTGGTAGATACCAGTAGCACACCCCCAACTGTGACACCAAAAATGTCTTCAGATGTAGCCAGAAGTCCCTTTGGGGTAAAGTCATCCTTGGTCTAGAACCTCTGCTCTGGATCTACACATTAACTGCCAAATATTTTAGGTCTCCCTTGAGCTCCTTGACTTCCTAAATCGTCTTCCATGACCTACTATTTACTCTTATTCTCCGTTTCAAAAATCTTCACATGAAGTGAATGTTACAGGAATATGCTAACAATTTTAAATGCATAAATAACATTTTCAACCATTTTAAAATTCCTTTCACAAGGAAGACACACAAAACACATGAGCCTAGGACAATAGACTTAGCTATCTCCATATTTACTAACCTGTATTTTCTGTCATTACAGTGGCTGGGCAAAGTTTCTCTATCACGACCAACCAGTCCTTGAGAATCAGCTCACCCAACTCATGGAGATCTCTATACAACCTGACAGGGAGCCCTTTGCTAATAATCTTGGCCTTCAGCATTCCGATCTTTAATCTCTCCTCATCATCAGTCAGACAACCTGAAGACAGCATCTCCTCCTTTTCCTCATCCCAAGTCTTCAGTGGCATGGTTTCCCTCCTAAAGTAAAAATACTGAAATTGAGACTCATTCAGAAATGCTGCTTGGATGACCTCTAACTCCATCAGACTGCAGGTGGGATACTCCAGGACCCAAGGATAACCATTTTTTGCAGCAACATAGAGATTCTGTTCCACTCTGGATAAACTTGACAAGTCAGTTGCCTTGGAGAAGATGACAGGTGAGTAGTTATGGAGAAAGTCCCCATAAGTCTGACCCAGCAAGCAGATGAAAAAAGGAAAGCAGCTGTTCACGTAGTCGAGACTGAGCTTCAGGTGTTGCGACTGGAGACAAAAATGCTGTCTAAACAGATTGGAGAGTGAGGGCACTTGGGCCTCCAACACTGACCATCTCAAGTCCACAGCTTTGAAATACGTGCCCCGGGAATTGCAGAGTTCATTCAGCTGAGGGAAGATGTAGCTTGCCAAAAAGTCTCTCTCTTCTTCAAAATCACCCAGAGTCGAACAGATGTAAGGCTGAATGGGTTTCTGTGGCTTTAAAAGGAATTGGGCAGATCTGTCTTCACTCTCATTTGCCTTCATTTCACTTTGCTCAGAGATGACATAACAATTTTTGTTCTGATGCAGCCACCAACCTCCTCTGCTTCTACAACTTTCTCTTAATTATGTTTGCTATAAACAAATTGAAATCTTTTCCCAGAATGTCTTCTTCTTATAGATACTATAATGTGAGTGATGGCAAACAATGCACAGATCAGACTTGAAAAACAATCGAGTTTAAGTCAGGACTGAAAAAGAAAAAAAAAATTCTTTTTAGGATTCCAGGAAGTTCATTGTTCCTCTGTTTCCCCAAAACTTTTGCTGAAGAGCTGAGATCCACAGGTGCTAAGTGGGCACTGAATACAGTTCTCCCTGTTTGCCTCAGCACCCCCATCCTACATTTCCAGTGTTCCTTTGGCCACCTGCTCCTTCTGCCCCTCCCTGTTAATTTGGAATCTATGCAAGGGAACTTGCTAAAGAGTGTGAAAAGAAAGGCAAATGCAGAAAAGGAGCCTAGCATACCTAGCAACAGAATAAGCCAAGACCCATGACTGCGACCAGAAGCAAGAATGAAAATTGTTATGAAGTTGAGGCCAGGAAAGAGGAATAAATCAAAATAGCAATATAATAAGGCCCAAGACCAATAATGCACCTGGCCATCTGAGAGGCAAGGAAGTCTGGATCTAAGAACTTCCAGGAGTACTGTGATTATTTCTATCTCTAGTTGTGCGGGCTCTTTACGACATTCCATTCACCTACATGTGTTGGGAATTCAATCCCACTGAGCTAACGGAAAAACACACACCCTCCAACAATGAGGTAGATATGCTTGCATCTTGCTCAGAAGCAAAAGATCAAATGTAAAGTACCTAGTTTTATGAGCTTTTTCCAGATGCAGCTCATTTCCTTATCAAATGTTGCTTTACTGTTTGTTGCTTTCACCTATAGAGAAACATACCGTGTTATCATGAATAGGGCAATTTTCCATCAAGATCACCTGACAAGAATATAATAATGCATTATCTTTTGAAAAAGTGTTAACCCTTTTGCATTTAATTGTTTTTATTATTTTTTTTAATCCTTTTATTCTTTTTTAACAAACGGCCCCAGGGATAGGGGACGAGGGGAGGGGAGAGGAAGGGAAGCAAGGCACCAGCCCCATAACCCTTCGCCACCCACCCCTTTCCCCCCATTTAATTGTTAACAATGATACAATAGATAATATTACCACTCTGCTTCCCTGATGAAGAAACGAAAGTTCAAACAGGACAAGCAACATGTCCAAAGTCACTTGGCTAGTAAGTGAAGAGCCAGGATCTAAAAACAGGTCAGCCTGACCCCAGGACACATGCATTATACTGCTTCCATATTCTATGGATAAAACTCTAGGTCTTGAAGATACCATAGATCAATGCGTAGAAAACACCTATACAATAAATGATACTGTAATAAGTAAGTGACAGTTTGAAACAATTAATCTCACACAAACAAAATCTAAAAGATAACTGAAGAGGCATCATGAGCACTTTATTAAAAGACTTTTTGCCTGCCATGTAGGAGGCTAGAATTAGATTATCAGTACTTGAAAATATCCACCTTTTCCTATTTCCAAGTGATCAGAGGTAATTTATATCTTGGTCTCTACCAGGTCCCAAACAGCCAGCATAAGGACTGGCTCAGAGTAGGTGACAGGTGAATATTTGTTGAACAAAAGAATTTAGTATAATTTTTAAATGAAAACATAATTAAATATAAATCAAATTGGGAAAGGATTTCCAAAACTTTTAAGCTATAGAAGAAATCACAAAAGATGTACAAATAATAACCACATTTTTAAAAGACGTAAAGGCAAACAATGGACTGTAAAAAATATTTGCCACAAATAAATTTATCTTTATTCTAAGAAAAATACTGACATCCTAGTAGATATACAAGCAAAAGATACAAATAAGTTAAAAAAATACAAGAATATATATAAAAGCATATTTAACCCTTCTAGAATTCAAAGAAATCTAAAATGATACAGATATTTGATATAGATCCAGATATTTGAAAGTATAGCTATTGAAACCATGGAGTCACAAAGAGCTGGACACAGCTTAGTGACTGAACAACAATAACAATCTAAATACTGGTGAAATTTTACCTTATGTATATTTATGGAATTGTAAACTGGTAATTCTGGAAAGCTATTAGAAGGTATGTTTGGAAAGTAAATGGCAATATACTTCAAAATATATTACTACTTTCTGGGAATCACTCCAAGGAACTAATCAAAATAGTGAAAAACTATAACTGTTAGGTGTTCATTGCATTGTTTATGATAGAAAAAAATAGAAAAAGAAAGATTAAATGGTCTTCACAAATGACATAACTAAGAGGGTAAAAGTACAGTCACCAATGGCAAGATATATATATATATATATATATTAAAAAGAAAGTTATGGGCTTCTGCTTCCAGCCATGATAAATAACAGGGATAAGACTTACCTACCCCTCTTCAAAATATTAGAAAACTGGACAAAATATATGAATTAGCTATTTTCAGATATTATACATCAGGCAGTACAAAGCGTGTGATCTTAGAGAGAAGTAAACTAAGGGAGTTATCAGAAAAAGTAGACTTCAGAACAAGTGTCACTAGTAATAGTAAGTGACATTACATAATGACAAAGTAGTCCACGAAGAAAGCATGATAATCCTAAGTGTGCATGCACCTAACAACAGAGTTTTAAAACACACAAAGCAAAACTGGTAGAAATGACAGGAGAAATAGACAAACCCATAACACAAGTTAGAGAGTTTAAAACTCGTCTCTTAAGTAATCGATAGTTTAAGTAGTCAGATAATCAGCAAAGATGTAGAAGATCTGAAAAACACTATCAAGCAAATTGATTTTGAACATTTCACCCCAAAGCAGTAGAATACAGATTCTTCTCGTGTGCACATAGAACAATCACCAAAATGAACCAGCTTCTAGGCCAAAGTTCAACAAATTGCAGCCTAAAGGCCAAGGCCTACCTGTTTCCTGTTTTTATAAAGAACATTTTACTGGAACTCAGCTACTTTCACTTATAGCATTTAATATTACAACAGCAGAGCTGAGTAGTCATGATAGAGATTATTTGGCCCACAAAGCCTGAAATATTTTCTATCTGGCCTTTTAAGCAATAAGTTTGCTGAAGTCCATCCTAGGTCATAAACCATCCAAGGTCATAAACCAATACTCTAACAAATCTGAAAGAACTAAATACATATAAAATCTGTTCTCTAACCACAATGGAATTAAATTTGAAACTGATGACAGAAAGATACCTGAAAATTTGACAAATTTTGGAAATTAAATAATACATTTCTGAATAACTCATGAGTCGAAAAGAAAAGCAAAAAAAAAAAAAAAAAAACAGCGAATGGTGACAGAAAATAGACCATTAGTTGTCTGGTGGAGGGTGGGGAGAAAATAACTGGGAAGGGAACTCTTTACGGCACCGGGAATGTTTTCCAGCATAATCATAGTGGTAGTTAGGTGTAGGGATTCATCAAAACTTACCAACTGACCACTTAAAATGGGTGCATTTTATATAAATTAGACCAAAAATAGAGCTGATTCCTTAAAAATCAGAGAACTAGGACTTCCCTGGTGGTCCAGTAGCTAAGACTTCATCTTTCCAGTGCAGATGGCCCAAATTTGATTCCTGGTCAAGGAACTAAGATCCCTGTGGTATAGCCAAGTAATAATATTAATAACTCCACAACTGCTAATAAAGAAACTTCCCAGTTTTTGTAGAAATAGAGGATTAACGGGGACAGGAGTGGGGAGGTAGACAGAAGTAGAAGAGATTATGTTGGAGTGGAAAGATAAAAGTAGGATATGATTTTTTTTACTTTAAAACTATGTAAGCAAAAAAAAATTAACTACAAACTTTTCATGATTACTATAAAGTGCAAAACCCTTATCACACGTCACATACATAGTAGCCATAAAAATAATGCCTTAAAAACCCAAACAGTGCTGCTATATTTAAAATGGATAACCAATAAGGACCTACTGTATAGCACAGGGAACTCTGCTCAGTCTTACCTGGCAGCCTGTGTGGGCGGGGAGTTTGGGGGAGAATGGACACATTCTGTCCATTTGAAACTGTCATATCATTGTTAATTGGTTATACCCCAATACAAAATAAAAAAGTAAAAAAAAATTTTAATAGCAAACAGCATTGAATAAATTCTATTAGATACATCCCTCTTTTTATGGAAAAGGTAGACTAATATGTGCTTATTAGAGAGCTATTTAAGACAAACTTGGACCAAACTGACTTTCTCTTGGCATAATCAGGAAGACTAAAACAGAATTGAAAGAGCCCAACAACTGTACCAGAGAACCTAAGCTATTTAATATCTGTCCCTGGCCTACTTGATAGCAGCAAGTGGCATTAGAGTGGCACCTTCCACATTGCTGGAGATACAGAGGTTGAGTGTGGGCTCTGGAGTGACATAAACTCCCCCAAGGTCTCACACTGACGGTAGCTCTTGCAGCCGTGAGTCTGAAAACAATGACCACATCCGATATAGCAGGATTAAATGAGACTCTGCATACTAGCCACCTAATAAAACATTTTTTCAAATTTGTTTTCTATTAACATCGCAAAGATGAACTTATTAAGAAAGCACATTCCCTAGTAAGGGCTGAGGACTCCTGTTCCAATGCCCTAGATGAACATTACTGCCCTGGGTGTCCTGTTGATCCTGAGGCCTGGTGTCTAGCTTTTCCTTCCACTCTGTGAACTGCTTCACCATCTTTTCAATAAATTCCCTGTTCTTATTTCCAAAAAGAAATGAAGAGACAAAGAGGGAGGGAGAGAGGGAATGGAGGAAGGAAGGAAGGAACAGCCTTCCCAACAGATTTCTTAAGCAAATCATCACTGTTTAGTTTACATTTTACAATCTGCAAGGTATATATAAAGTCCTCAATCAATGTTTGCTATTCCTACTGCTGTTCTCAGTGTGAACATTACCTCTACAGCAAATATTTGACTTCAAATTTTGTGACAAAGTAGCCTCAAAGTAGTATCAATCTATTTATCACTGCAAGAGACTATTTACAAACTGATGGAAATTTCCTCTGCTTTTTATTTTTTCCAGAAATTTCTCTTAATATGCTTAGGCTTAGAAATTTCTATATATAAATAACATGCCCCACCCCCACCCTTCATGATCACATTTGACAGCCCCTAGCTGCACTTTTTCTTTTTTTAAAGCTTTTTATTCTTAAAACATAATTTGGTGGGAATGTAAACTGGTACAGCTTTCCTAGAGTGTAATTTATCAGTATCAAAATCCTTTAAATACAACTCATTTATTTTTATCAAGCATTTCGATTTTAAGAATTTATTCTATTTGTCTATATGGATTTAATTTCAATTTAATTTTTCTAAGTCGTGGCAGACTCTTTGCGACCCCTTTAAAAATGGATGCTCAATCTTAGTTAAGGAAGTCTCCCCCATTCCTACTATGTACTCATAGCCTTTCTTATTTTCTCCTAAGCTGTATTTCTTTTTCATATGGTATAAGATAGGAGTCAACTTTATTTCTCTCTACATGGATAACCAGTCAAGGCCAGCATCATTTATAAAACAAACCATCCTTTCTCCTCTAAACTGAAACGTCTATTTTATCATGTATTAAATTGAAACAATCTATCTCTGGATTCTCTCTTTACCTACATTGTTCTGTTTGTCTATTCAAACATGTAGTGGATACGTATCATCCTTTTTCATTGTGCAGCATCTGAATCCCCTTCCTACTTGGGGGGAAATCCCGACTTCTGGCTCTTGCCCCCCCCTCCCCCTTTCATGAGCCCATTACTCACAAAAGAAGCTGAAGATGCCAGCTAGAACCTTTCTCAGCTTCTCTTGCAGCTAGGGTATGATAACGGCCAGCTTCTAACATGGCCCCAGTGATTTCTGACTCCTGGTATTCACCTCTTTACATAATCGCCTCTTTCACTAAGTAGAGTTTATTGTGGAAATGACAGTGTGTGATTTCTGAGGTTACTTATGAGTTATCACAGCTCCTGCCTGTTTCTGATGTGGATCACTCACTCTGGGGAAAGCCAGCTACCATACTGTGAGCACACTCAAGCAGCCCAAGGGAGAGGGCCAAGCAGAGAGGAACTGAAAACTCCCGGTAAATACTTATGTGAGTGAGTCATCACAGAGCAGGTTCTCCAGCCCCACCCAAGCCTTTGATGTCAGCAGCAGAAGCTGACATTTTGATTGCAGCTTCATGAGAGACCCAGAATCAGGACTACCAAGCTAAGCACTCCTACATTCCCCACAGTAGATACTGTGCAAGATAATACATGTTTATTTCTTTAAACTACAGTTTTGGGATAATTTGTTACACAGCAATAATACCCTATAGGGTATGGCACCAGATTCAACTTCTCCATTTTATATTCTTCAATAAGATTTTACAGTTTTCTTCACGTTGAAGCTATGTCTTTCAAGTTTATTCCTAAGTATTTTATGGTTTTGGTCTCTAATATGAATGAAGGTGTTAGAATTTCCGTTTCTGTCTTTTCTGCAAGATTAGGCTAAGTCTATTGATGCTTATTTTCCCCCTAGCTAGAGCCTCTTGAATTTTCACATAGGCAATTATTTCACCAGTGAGAAGGAATTTTAAAGTGAAAGCCCACAACTGTTCTAAAATTAATGCTAACTATGAATTGCAGCCCTCTAGGCTCCTCTGTCCGTGGGATTCTCCAGGCAAGAAAGAATACTGGAGTGGGTTGCCATCCCGACCCAGGAATTGAACCCAGGTCTCCCACGTTGCAGGCAGACGTTTTACCGACTGAGCTACACAGGAAGCCCACTTCATTTTTTTGTCTCAGACACTTTTGCACAGTGTGGGACAATACTGACAACTGAGGGCATCTCTGTCTTGTTCCTGCTTCCTACTGGAATGGGTTTTAGTGTTCTTTGTTTTAGATTTTGTTGTTGTTGTTCTCTAAATTAATACTTGCAATTAGGATTTTTTGGATTGAGGTATAATTTACATATGACAAAATTCACTCTTTTCAAAGTTTACAGTTTGATGAGTTCCTACCACAACGAAAATCAAGATCAAGAGCATTTCCATCAACACCCCTCAAAATTCCCTCACATTCTTTTCCATTCTCTTATATCTTTGCTTCAGTTTAAATAAGATGCATGCACTGATGATGTTAATATATCTTCAAGTTCTGCACAGAGACCATATCTATATTGCTCTCCCTTATACTGCCAGCACTTTGCATAATCCTAGGGACATACCAGGTCTCCAACACTGCTGAATTAATAAATGAAAGAGTGAACAAAAAAATGAACCGAGAAATTCACCCTGGAGCTCAGCTCCTCACGTCAGTGCTCTCAGATGCCAACTGCTATCCTGTCTTCATCTCCACAGTCTGCATTCTCCCTGAGAGCACTAGACGACGCCTGTCAACCAGGTGAGCTATCCATTGTTCCTAATGACACTCCTGTGCCTGTCTGGTTTTTCTCTCCCAAGTTCAACCGCAAAGGCATGTGCTATCTAATGGAGTTAACTGTGCTCAAGAAAAACCTTAACAACAGCAACAGTAACAATAACACAAACAACAATGGTAGCCTTTCCAGTAGTATTCGTGGACACTGTCAAAAGGGAAAAACTAAAATTAGGAAGGAAAGGACTCAGATCCAAAGGTCAGGAGCTTAATAAGAATCTGAAGGGTAAGTTCTGGAGAAGCTAGTCCAAGATAAGACCTGAGGATCAATCATGGGTCAAGTGGCAGGAGAGGTGGAGACCACAGGGGAAAAACAGAGAGGCTGGAAACAGGGTAGGCTGCCCATCCCTTGGACAGGGTGCACAGCCATGAATCATGTCTTAAAGGGACAGAGTTGAGCCTGACAACAACCAACCATCTTTTTCCGCCAGTCTGTCGTGTTCTGTCTTGTGCATTCATTGTTTGCAGAAACATGTGCCCACAAGCAATGGATCTATTTTGGAGGGCCCATCTCACTCTCAGTTTCCTCCAGGTGCAGCACAAGTGACACCACTGACCAGTTAGGATGGAGTTTGCAATTTCAGAACTGGTTGCTTACTTGTTCAGAACTAGAGAAAAAGGTGAAGCAATGTTATGAAATGCAGAAAGGTCAAGGCACTCATCTTTTCCTAAAAACAAAAAATAAACAAGAGTTGAAACACACAAAAACGCAAATATTGAGATTTCTGAATGTACTTCATACCCTAGTATACCCTTAAAAAAAAAAAGATGAAAGCACAGAAGCATGACAAAAGCTTTGTAAGCTAAACTTTTCTTACTAACAACAAAGACAGGTAATTTAGGCAGATGTAAATGAAGCATCACCACAATGGGTAAGTGCTGACCACAGATTTAAGACTGGCAAACCTAAATAGGGGAAGTTATAAATAAATATGATAGCCTGTCATTGAAAACTTGCCTTCAGGAATTCGCATGATTATCTGAAAACAAATTTGAAGTTCAATTACCCTGTAGGAAGCAGTAAGGAAGGCAGTGTTTTTGTCGGAAACTAGGGTGCGAGTCAGGGTAGGGGTTATGTAAAGACTAGGTTAAAGGGACAGAGAAAATATTTTCCAAGGCGCAAGCTTAGGGTGAGGGACTTCCCTCACACGAAAGACACCTGGTCTTTCCGTACTTCTACGAAGTTACAAAGCTGTACACCCTCTCTCATTTGCAGCCCCACAGGTTTTGCTTTCAAAGATCTGCAGGTGTATCCTCCTGCACGTCAAACTGAAACTGTTTCTTCTTTTTTGTGCTAGACTGGACTTTACTACCATGCTTTCCACCTGACTTACAGCAGGGACTCTGGGACCACAGGGTCACCGCCTTTGAACTTCATGAGGAAGTCGGGGCATTGAAGTTGCTCGCACTTTCCCTCAAAGGAAGGTGGAGGGAGCCCCGCTACTCTCTTCTGGAAATCGAATCTGGAGGCCTGGGATTCCGGCCGTGAAAGGAGCAGACGCAACAGGGATTCCGGCTGCCCAACTTACGCACGGGAAGGCAGATTCGGAAAAGGCTTGCGAAAAAGCACGAGGCTGGGGCGAGACTCAGAGAGTGCGCCCCCCAGAACACGAGGGGTCTCGGCCAAGGCCTTGGAGGCTTTCTAGGCCCGCTTCTAAAGGATGTACACTGGAGAGTCTGGAATACGTACAGACCTCTACGGCAATGGGAAAGTGAAAGTGAAGTCGCTCAGTCGTGTCCGACTCTTTGCGACCCCATGGACTGTAGTCCGCCAGGCTCCTCTATCCATGGGATTCTCCAGGCAAGAGTACTGGAGTGGGTTGCCATTTCCTTCTCCAGGGGAATCTTCCCGACCCAGGGATNAGTCGTGTCCGACTCTTTGCGACCCCATGGACTGTAGTCCGCCAGGCTCCTCTATCCATGGGATTCTCCAGGCAAGAGTACTGGAGTGGGTTGCCATTTCCTTCTCCAGGGGAATCTTCCCGACCCAGGGATCGAACCCGGGTCTCATGCATTCCAGGCAGATGCTTTAACCTCTGAGCTACAAATAAACGAGGGGTAAATTCCAAAACACGCGGGGCAGAGTCCCCGCAAAGACACGGGAGGGCTGAAAGGCAGAAAGAAGAGCCAAACTACGCAGCTGATCAAAGACTACGATTCCCAGCAGGCGCTACGGAGTTTCCTCTCTAGTACGTTGCATGCTGGGAACTGTAGTTCCTCATCACTCGCAAGGAAAAGTGCTTCGGGGTATTTCCAACCTCTCACCTGTGTCTCTTTACCGAGAAGCACTGGCAAATAGAAATCTGACTGCGAAAAGTCGCTCTGGAATCATTCCCAACGTGACCCCACGCGCGGACACGGAAAAGGTGGAGAACACGTTGCCATGGCTACCGCTTCCCCTGGTCACGGAATAAACGCTCTCTAGGATCCGGAAGTGGTTCCGCGCGACCTCTCCGCAAGTGGGGATGAGTTCTATGCTGACGTTCACCGGACGGTTTCCCTTAGAGGCCAGAACAAGCCAAGCAAAGGGGCGGTCCCGAGTGAGAGGGGCCCGCGGAACCATTTGATTGGAGAAAAGGGGCCAGGACTGACCAATCGGGAGGAGCCACGCTTCGGGCATCGGGCACCGCACCTGGACAGCTCCGATTGGTGAACTGCGGTCCCCCCCACGAGTCCCCATTGGGTACAGCGGGTGCGTGGTGCGGCACGATTGGTGGGTTCGTGTTTCCCGTCCCCCGCCCGCGAGAAGTGGGGGTGAAAAGCGGCCGGACCTGCGCGGGGGGTAGTGGGCGGATCGCGCGGCTTGAGGTGTAAGCCACGGAACTCCGGCTTCGGGGGGGCGGAGGCGGCTCCTGAGCTCAAAGGGGACTTGAGACTCACCGGCCGTGCGCCATGAGGGCCCCGTGGGTGCTGGGCCTCTGCTGCGTCCTGCTGACCTTCGGTGAGTGATCCTGGAGGAGCGGGCGCCCCGGGACGGCCGCCCCCCCTCCTCAAGCGCGGCCTCTTCTCGAAGGTTCTGGGGGCGTTGAGCCTGGGAGGAGGGGATAACAGGGTTAGGGTTTGGGCAGATGGGGTGTCCATCGCTCTTCCTCGAAAGAGGTTCGGCGGATTTCCTTTTCTGTCACCTTCTGGAAGCATAAAAGGGGCCCGGAGTCGTTTAAATCCCTTAAGATCTGGTATCCGCTCCTAGCAGTCTCAGCTTCTTCGGCGTGGGGCCTCCCTCGGGCTCGCGCCCCCCAAGAGCATCGCTTGTGCCTTTTCCGGAGGACTTTTGTCAGACGCCGCAACCTTTGATCATCAGAGTTTGAGGGCACCCCCGCCCCTAGTCTCCTCGCCAGCGCGTTTCCTTTCTTAGCTGCTGGGCTGTGGAGCGTGGGGCCCTGGGGCAGCAGACCGGCAGTGTCAGCGGTTTGATTCACTTTTACTCTAGCTCCTTAAGGTCCTAAAATCTCATCATCTGTTCCCTTTCTCAGGCCCCTGGGGCCAATTTCAGTTCTCCAAGCTAGAGGTTGCACAAATCCTTTTTGCTTTCTGCCCTGTGATATTGAAGGCCTAAGTTTCGGCATGGTCAGTTTGGAGGCCTTGTCTCGGCCTGCGCGCAACACGTGTGAATGTAGAAAAGACCTGGTATCAAGTCGGCTAAACAGTATTTATAAAGGATCCCGGGGCTACCCTTTTAGAGAGGATTGATGCTTCCATCTCCTGAGGTACCTCAGTGTCTGAACTGAAATAAGAAATATGCCGACTTGGGTTTACATCGGTTATTTAAACCAGTGGATCCATTCTTCCATCGCTGGCTCCAATATTTACCAAGAGAATTTTGCAACCCCTACTCTGGCCTTGTTCCATCTTGCTATTTCTTGAGAAGTACATGAAGCAACGATGTGTGAAAGTTTTCTGATGTTAAATCTTCCTTCAGGGTCAGTGCGGGCTGACGATGAAGTGGATGTGGATGGGACAGTGGAAGAAGATCTGGGTAAAAGTAGAGAAGGCTCAAGGACAGATGATGAAGTAGTACAGAGGTTAGTGTTCTTATGAAGCTATACATATAACCCCTTGGGAACCTGGAAGGCAGTTTGTATCTCTTCTCCAAAGGCCCAGAAGTACTCTGAATTTAAATAGGTGAAAAATAAAGACATTAGGGGTAGCAACTGTGTGCATACATAGTATCTCCTGACTTTGCCCCTAAGAATGACTGGTGGAATAAGATGAATTAATCTCCTTGAAAACTATTTTGATAACTATTTCAGAATACTAGCAGGATAGCCTTGCTAAGATCTTAGAAAAGACTTTGGTTTTATACTCAGTAAATGTGTACACTTTGTAATTAAAAAAATTTATGTCTGTTGAGCAACGTTTTCATTCAGCCTTTTAGGACTTAAAATTTTGTAGACCCTTAGAAGCCAGAGTTTTCCCAGCATGTGTCCCATGTGAGGGGAACAGAAATAATGTGTGACTTTGCTTTATAGCAGAAGAAAGTTGGGTTCACTTTTCTGACAGTTTTAAGCGTAGAGTATTTCCAGCTTGGTATTAAAAGTAACCTATCATTGTGGAAAAGTAAAAATAGTGAGATGGTAGACTGGTAATATAAAGGTTTCCTTTTTACCCTTTCAACCCTTAAGACCATTGTGCTTTCATCACAGATGCTGTATTTTTGGAGGGAACTAAGTAATGCAGTATTAGTTGATCAAATTTTTTTCCTCAGAGAGGAAGAAGCTATTCAGTTGGATGGATTAAATGCATCCCAAATAAGAGAACTTAGAGAGAAATCAGAAAAGTTTGCCTTCCAAGCTGAAGTTAACAGAATGATGAAACTCATCATCAATTCATTGTATAAAAATAAAGAGGTAAGCAGCCTGTGGTTGTAATGTTATTTTGTTTCTGTATGGGAGCTAACTTGATGACTTTTACAGTTAATGTGCTTTGTTGCTGTTTAGTTGTGTAGTCTCTAAGCCATGTGTGACTCTGTGACCTACCAGGCTCCTCTGTCCATGGGATTTCCCAGGCAAAAATACTGGAGTGGGTTGCCATTTCCTTCTCCAGGGAATCTTCCTGACCCAGGAATCAAACCTGTAACTCCTGCCTTGGAGGCAGATTTCTTTACCACTGAACTACCAGGAAAGCCAATAGTTAATATTCTNGTCCATGGGATTTCCCAGGCAAAAATACTGGAGTGGGTTGCCATTTCCTTCTCCAGGGAATCTTCCTGACCCAGGAATCAAACCTGTAACTCCTGCCTTGGAGGCAGATTTCTTTACCACTGAACTACCAGGAAAGCCAATAGTTAATATTCTTACATAATAGTAATTCGAAGCCAATAGTTGTCAAAGTTTAAAGACCCAGCATGTGCACAAATGGCTACTAGGTACCTATTTGTATTTGTGGGAAGGGGGAGAGACATTTTCCCTTCTTTCTCCCTTTCCCCTCCAATTGTGTTCATGGCCTGCTGAATAGTTGTGAGTCTTAAGGACATTCATACAAACTGAGCCTCAAGTATTGAATACATTAATAAGGTCACTAAGAAGGGAAATAGAGTAGTAACTACTCTAACCAGTTCAAGCGTTCCATATAGTTGTTCCAGTCCTTTGTGTAAAGAACTGTATCTCCTTTTACCAAGAGAGTAAAGCCACCCTTGTACCATAATAAGTCTAGTCCCTAAAGAGAGTTTTTTCAGAGTACAGAGGAGAAATGAATTTGACATTAAGTTTGATGTCATGTATTTTGAGGCTAATCGAAGTGTGTATTAAATCTGGCTTCCATTTAGATTTTCCTGCGAGAACTGATTTCAAATGCTTCTGATGCTTTAGATAAGATAAGACTAATATCACTGACTGATGAAAATGCTCTTGCTGGAAATGAGGAGTTGACGGTTAAAATTAAGGTAAGCTTAGAACAATTTTAAAGTAGAATGAACTCTTAGAGATAGGGAATCCATTATCAGTCAAGGTAGACTAGGTTAGGGGCAGTGACAGTTAACTACCGACTGTCAGGGACTTAAATCAGGGGTCAGTCAAACATGGCCTGTGGGCCAAATCTAACCTGCTGCCTTTTTTTATAGATAAAGTTTTATTGGAACGTAGCCATGCCCATTTGTGAATTATCTGGGACTGCTTTTAACAGAGACCGTATGGCCTACAAAGCCTAAGATACTCTCTGGTTCTTTTCCAGAAAAAGTTTGCGAACCCCTGGCTTAAGTCATTAATCACAGGCTGCCTTGGGGCCTCTGCTTTGCATCATCCTCACCCTAGGACACAAGCTGATGGAGCAGCTGCCATCTGGAGTGTAGCTGGTTGTCATGGTGCAAAGAAAGCTTGGAGGGTCTCACACCAGTTAAAGGCTCCAGCCTGAAAGCCATGCTTTTGATTCCCACTTGTAACTCATTAGCCAGAACTTGTCACATGGCCTTAACCAACTATCAGTGAGGGAAATATATTCCGGTAATATTTCTGGAAGGCAGAGAGCTGGGAATATTTAGTGAAGAACATTGATCCCCACAGATTACAAAGACAGAAAAGACAGAAATCATTTAAGTTTCAGATCCTTTTATCTTCTATCAGTGAAACAGAGAAAACATAAAATTTTATTTTTCTTGATTTTTTTTTCCCCCCTCTTAAATAACTTGTTCTGTTTAGGTCTGTCTCTGCCCATTGACATTTAGACCAGTCCTTGCCCTCTTACATTGGTCGATACTTTATCAAACACACTAAACTTAAAATTCTTCTCTGTAAAGAAAGATGTTTGTACTTAAGGTGTATGCTTTTTGAAAAGACCACAAAACAGTTCTGGAGGAGGGAAGGAGTTCAGTTTTTTTTCTGTATTGGAATTGATGTGCTTCAAAGCTGATAGCTTCTCAGTATATAGCTGAGTATTTCCTTCCCATATTGTGAGTATTAAGCAAGTGTAATTGTCTTGTTCTTGGTTTTAGTGTGATAAGGAGAAGAACCTGCTCCACGTAACAGACACTGGTGTAGGAATGACCCGGGAGGAGTTAGTGAAAAACCTTGGCACCATAGCCAAGTCTGGGACAAGCGAGTTTTTAAACAAAATGACTGAGGCACAAGAAGATGGCCAGTCAACGTCGGAACTGATCGGTCAGTTTGGTGTTGGTTTCTATTCTGCCTTCCTTGTGGCAGATAAAGTTATTGTCACATCGAAACACAACAATGACACCCAACACATCTGGGAGTCCGACTCCAATGAATTTTCTGTAATCGCTGACCCCAGAGGAAACACTCTCGGACGGGGAACAACCATTACGTGAGTATTACTCACTCCTAATGAGAATTAATAGCCATAGCCAGGCTCTTGACTCTCCAGTTCTAGCTCTCTGAGCCAATGGCCTATTCTGAGCCTTAATTTCTTTGCCTGTAAAAATGAGGAACGTGAGACCAGTTCTCATCACGTTAAGTATTTTGAGACCTTGGTAAGGACCGGACCCAGAGTTATGGTGGCTGCTGTCAATGGAGGGCATCAAGTAGGAAGGGTTAGCTCTTCTGGCTGAAGGCGCATCAGAGGACTCACAGCCAGGTGGCTTGTCCAGGTTTTTCAGGAAAGCAGGACTCAGAAAAGTGGTGGAAGTCTGAGGAGCATTGTGGATAAGGGCATGGCAATACAATGTGTTCACAAGATTCAAGGGATCCATTTCAGGCAGTGGCAGTTACTCATTGAAATTGTAATGAAGTTTTTAAAGTTTTCTGAAGGTGACGTGGAGGATGGCAGGGCCAGTTGAGACGAGACTCTCAGTAACCTGGGTAACCGCTGAAAATATTCAAGATTGTAACTAGGGTTGGGGGCGGGTTAGAGAGAACAGGTACAGATAAAGGACTTGAAAGAGAGTTACGAAAATTATCTGGAAGAAAATGTCTCACTGGAGGATAGTTAGATCTTGCCTGGTGGCTCAGGTGGTAAAGAATCTGCCTGCAATGCCAAGACCCTTGTTCAATCCCTGGGTTGGGAAGATCCCCTGGAGAGGAAATGGCTACCCATTCAAGTATTCTTGCCTGGAGAATCCCATGGACCGAGGAGCCAGGCAGGCTGCAGTCCATGGGGTTGCAAAGGGTCAGACATGACTGAGGAGAATTAGAAGTCATCGAATTTGAAGTGGAATTTAAGTCACCACCTTTGTGGGCCCAGGGGGGCTGCATTGAGTTACAAGGGCTTCTCTTATTGTGGAGCACAGGCTCTCAAGCATATGGGCTCAGTGGTTGCCAGGCATGGGCTTCTCTTGTTGCAGTGCATGGGCTCTCTAGTTACTTAGTTGCCCCTAGGCATGTGGGCTCTGATCTGAGTTCCCCAGTTCAGTTCAGTCGCTCAGTCGTGTCCGACTCTTTGCGACCCCATGAATCGCAGCATGCCAGGCCTCCCTGTCCATCACCAACTCCTCGAGTTCACTCAGACTGACATCTGTAGAGTCGGTGATGCCATCCAGCCATCCCATCCTCTGTCGTCCCCTTTTCCTCCTGCCCCCAACCAGGGTTCAGACCCACATCCCCTGCAGTAGAAGCTTGGAGTCTTAATCACTGGGCCTCCAGGGAAATCCCAAGCCAGTAACTATTGCTGGTGTAAACAAGGCAGATCTTAGGCCCAGTATCTCCCAGTGCTTACAGCCCTGTGAAGTGTGAAGCATACAGGAGACAGGACAGCTTTCTTGCTTTTGTTTTTTTTTCTCCATCATAGAGATAAAGAAATTCCAATTTAGAAGTCAGTTGACTTACCCAGTTCTGCCAAGTGAAAATGTGCCCACAGCCCTGCTTTTTCCTTTTTTTCTTAATTCAGTTTAAAATTTTCTCAATATAACTGATTTTTAAATATGCAAGTCGGAAACAAACATACATCTTATCATTTCAACATTTTCTTCACCCCAGAAGACATTTTTTGCCTTCACTGTCACAAATTTTCCTTTAATAAAAACTAGACAACTGCATTTTAGTATTTTTACTAATTTTTCATTCTAAACTTACTTTTCCCTCCCTTTGTTATTAACATTCACATATCCTGATCTCTTTAAGAGGCATCACTGATAGTTATACCCAAGTGCCCTCTCTGTTAGGTGGTAGGAGAATACAGGTAAATCACATCTCTTAACTAGAAAGACAGAAAATGATGTCCCAAGAGGTGTTCATGTCTTGTGCTAAGAGACAGGTGAGATGTCTAGATAAAAGTTCCACAAGAGCAAACATTTTATTGATACTCCATTCCCTGTGGCTAATGTGTGACTGGCAGATACTTGTATGAATGGATAAGGGTCATCACAGTTTTCATGAAGTAGTATGGATGGTTGGTCAGTAAATGAAACTTTACAAGAAGTTCTCCTTTCCTTGGGCAAAATTGCCTTTTTTCTTCAAGGCCTACCCTACCAATTCACTCAGTGGATACTTGCTATTAACTTGCTATTAGCAATCTATTAACTGCTAGAGTTTAGGGCTACAGTGGAGAGTAAGACAGTGGCTGTTTCTCCTTTCACGTGGCNAGTATATGATGAGGTTGTGTCCTGATGAAATTTCTTGTGAGTGGCAACCAGAGTTTGCCAACCCCTGGTCTAAATCTTGCTACTGGGTTCTAGGCTTATATGTCTAATTACCTCTTGAATACCTGACTAAGATGTCTAATCATCAGCTTCAATTTGCATCTAAAACTGATGCAATTTGGTACCAACCTAGGCTCACTAGTATGTATACTCCACGACTGGAGGTTTAGTCCCCTCACTAGGCTGTGTCATCATGTACTGTGTACTTGCTGGAAACTCCTATACGCTTTTTGAGGCAAGGAGGGGACCATGGATTCTCCATTTTTTTAAATTATTCTCCATTTTTATTGGGAGCACAAAATATCAAGATATGGGCTACCCACTGTGTTGGAGAGTATGATATGGCTGTTATTTTTGGTGGGTGGAGGAGATGTTTGCAGAAAGGGTGGTAAAGAAGAAGAGGAAGCAGTGCTGCAGTTTTCGGTACTGTAATTATAATCTCAGTCAGTGCTGTTCCTGATAGAACTTTCTGTGGCAGACATGGTCTTTCACTACTCTGTCCAGTATGGCAGCTACTTGCCACATGTGACTATTGACTTGAAATGTGGCGATTTAACTAAAGAACTGACTTTTAACTGTTATGACTATAACTGACTATAACTGACTTTTAACTATTAACAAATAGTCACATGTAACAGGTGGGTGGCTCCTGTTTTGTCTAGTGCAAATAAACAGTAGTTCAGATTAATATTCTAGCTATTATTTGAAAATAAATTCATTTATTTTTGACTATGCCAGGTCTTTGTTGCTGCACAGGCTTTTCTGTAGTAGCAGTGAACAGGGTCTACTCTCTAGTCATGGTGCGTGGCTTCTCATTGCAGTGGCTTCTCTTGTTGTAGAACATGGGCTCTAGGGCACGTTGGCTCAGTAGTTGCAGCGCCCAGGCTCTAGAGCACAGGATCAATAGTTGTGATGTACAAGCTTAGCTGTTCCACGGCATGTGGGATCTTCATGGATCAGGGATCAAAACCATGACTGTTGCATTGGCATGTGAATTATTTACTGCGGAGCCATCAGAGATGCCCTCTAGCTTTTTCTTAAGGAACCTGTTTTTATTAGGGGTTAACTGTCTACAGTATGTAATCAGTTGATTTCTAGGGAAGGTAGTAGAATGCGTATGATTCTACTTTTCTCCAGAATATTGCAGCGACTTCCCACCTTCAGCTAGCTTAAGATTTCTGATTCTTCAATGGAAAAAATCCAGCACATTGAGGAGGTTGGAAACTTTTCATTTTTTGCTTATAATGAAGAATGTGTTCCACATGAGGGAGTGCAAGAAAGATTCTTCGTTTTACTATACCCATATTTGGTATATTTAGCTCACAAACCTTTATTGGTGATAAGAGCTCTTAACATGAATAATGGGGACTTTGTGGGTTATGCACAGTTGGCTATTATAGTAAAATGAATATATACACAAATTTATAATCAGAACTTTTAAATAATGACGTGTCTGTAAATGTCTTATTTTCCTTGCAGCCTTGTTTTGAAAGAAGAAGCATCTGATTACCTTGAGTTGGATACAATTAAAAACCTCGTGAAAAAATATTCACAGTTCATAAACTTTCCTATTTATGTATGGAGCAGCAAGGTAAATTTATATGAATAAAGTTTATATATCTATATTACCTTGGACATATTTAAATATTTAACACATAAAGAATGAAGATTAAATGTGGTTCTTCTAATGCAGGATACTCAGTATTTTCTTACTGAAGACTATTTTTTTGAGCTGTAATTTTGTTTCATGTCTTACAGATAAAATCAAAAATTATGAAACATTAGCTTAACCATCATTCTATTTTCTACATAAACAGACTGAAACAGTTGAGGAACCTGCCGAAGAAGAAGAAGCAGCAAAAGAAGATAAAGAAGAATCTGATGATGAAGCTGCAGTAGAAGAAGAAGAAGACGAAAAGAAACCAAAAACTAAAAAAGTAAGCCCAGTTCATCCTCCTGCTTAAAATATTGTTTAGGTTATAAGGTACCAGATTCCTAGAAAAAGGGGTAAGATTTCTTGTTGCAGGAGAGGGGTTTGGGTTGGAGGAAAGTGGCCAAAAGATACAGACTTCCAGTTATAAATGAGCGCTAGGGATGTAAGATAGTGTGATGGAGCCAGCACTGGTCTGTGATGTATGGAAAAGCTGAGAGTTCTCATTATAAGGAGATTTTTTCTTTTGGTCCATTTCTTAAAATTGTTTATTCTTTTATTCTCATCTATATGAGATGATGGAGGTTAGCTTACTGTGGTCATCATTTTCACAATATGTGTAAACCTTTATATTGTATACCTGCAACTCGTAATGATCTCAATTGTATCTCAATAAAACTGAGGCAGGGGAGGGGGAAAAACAAAGGTGAAAAATATTTTTTAGATTATATTAGAAAAAACACAGAATCCCAGATATGCACAGACTGATGGACGCTTCAGTTCTTCATGATCTTATTTTTTCAAGGAGTCTGCAGGCCCAGCTTTTAAAATCCAAGCTGTTTGTGTGTGTTTTCTCTCCCTGGAAAGTTTTAAGTAGCAAATGCAAATCATTTTTATGAATAGTTCTCTGACTTCTATATATTGCCCAGGACTAGTGACTTATGATAAGTTTTGAATTTTAAAATCTTGAAATCTTTTTGCATCTTCTTTTGTCACATAGATATGAACTATTAAATCGATCTCCTGTCTGTTCAGGTAGCAGAGTAGGTAGACGTAATGGTGAATTTTGAGAAATATATAAGATGTTGGATTTCTGTAAGTCATGAAATAGAAATACATAATATATATATCCTTCTAACCTCAAAACATATATTCAAGGAATAACATTTTAGCTAGTTAAAAATAACTGAAAAAAATCTTAATTGGATTGTTACCAATTATTATGATAACCATTTGCCTTTGTTGTATTAAATATCAGTCTTAAATATTTAGAAAGATACTTTAAAAATTTTTTTTGTTTTGTTTTTTATTTTAAATATTTATTTGTTTATTTATTTGGCTGTTATGGGTCTCAGTTGTGGAGCCCAGGCTTAGTTACTTCATGGCATGTGGGATCTTCCCAGACCAGGATCAAACCAGTATCCCTTGAATTGCAAGGCAGATTTTTAACCATTGGACCAACAGAGAAGCCCTTTAAAAAATTTTTGATCCATTTGGCAGGAACCATATTATAATAGAGATACCCTATATTAATATTATTTTGAAATGTTCTAAAGCTGTAGTTATTGTAATATAACTATTGATACCATTGGTGTAACTGTTAGGAGAAACTAATCAAATACTGTAACTTCAGGTTGAAAAAACTGTCTGGGATTGGGAACTGATGAATGATATCAAACCCATATGGCAGAGACCATCGAAAGAAGTAGAGGAGGATGAATACAAAGCATTCTACAAATCATTTTCAAAGGTAAATGTTATTTTAAAATAATGTGATAAGAAAACAGCCCCATTATCAAAAATAGGTTTAAAAATAGGTTTATAACTATTTCAGCACAACCAGTTTCCTTTTTAATCCTGTGTGTTTTATGTTATGCACTAAAAACTTTACTCTGAGATGGAATTTATAGGCTTCCAGACTGGCACCCCACTCCAGTACTCTTGCCTGGAAAATCCCATNAATCACTGGGCCTCCAGGGAAATCCCAAGCCAGTAACTATTGCTGGTGTAAACAAGGCAGATCTTAGGCCCAGTATCTCCCAGTGCTTACAGCCCTGTGAAGTGTGAAGCATACAGGAGACAGGACAGCTTTCTTGCTTTTGTTTTTTTTTCTCCATCATAGAGATAAAGAAATTCCAATTTAGAAGTCAGTTGACTTACCCAGTTCTGCCAAGTGAAAATGTGCCCACAGCCCTGCTTTTTCCTTTTTTTCTTAATTCAGTTTAAAATTTTCTCAATATAACTGATTTTTAAATATGCAAGTCGGAAACAAACATACATCTTATCATTTCAACATTTTCTTCACCCCAGAAGACATTTTTTGCCTTCACTGTCACAAATTTTCCTTTAATAAAAACTAGACAACTGCATTTTAGTATTTTTACTAATTTTTCATTCTAAACTTACTTTTCCCTCCCTTTGTTATTAACATTCACATATCCTGATCTCTTTAAGAGGCATCACTGATAGTTATACCCAAGTGCCCTCTCTGTTAGGTGGTAGGAGAATACAGGTAAATCACATCTCTTAACTAGAAAGACAGAAAATGATGTCCCAAGAGGTGTTCATGTCTTGTGCTAAGAGACAGGTGAGATGTCTAGATAAAAGTTCCACAAGAGCAAACATTTTATTGATACTCCATTCCCTGTGGCTAATGTGTGACTGGCAGATACTTGTATGAATGGATAAGGGTCATCACAGTTTTCATGAAGTAGTATGGATGGTTGGTCAGTAAATGAAACTTTACAAGAAGTTCTCCTTTCCTTGGGCAAAATTGCCTTTTTTCTTCAAGGCCTACCCTACCAATTCACTCAGTGGATACTTGCTATTAACTTGCTATTAGCAATCTATTAACTGCTAGAGTTTAGGGCTACAGTGGAGAGTAAGACAGTGGCTGTTTCTCCTTTCACGTGGCTCATTCAACTAAGAAAACACATGAAATAATTTCAGAATGGCAAATGCCAGAAAGGAAGCTAAGGGACAATCCCCTTATCAGAAGGTCTTTCTGAAATGGTTTTGAGTTAGGGTCAGACTTTCTAGGCAGCAAGCACTGCACGTTGGACAGTTTCAGAGGCACATTTGAGGAACTGAAGGTCTAGAATGGCCAAAGGGAAAAGAGCAAAGGCAAGGAAGTAGCAAGGTCAAGATCTTGCCCTACCTACATGTTACTTCATCTTAATATTGGACCAGTAAAGTAGAGGCTGTCAGACAATTGTTTCCTCACTACCCCTGTTCTTACCCCTAATGAGCCACCACTTAGGAGAGATTTAGTGAAGCATAAATGAGATCATGAAATCAGCATCTTGTAAATGCTAACATAAAATGGCTTCTGTCCCTCCTCCTATCATGAAGGGCATATTCTACATTTCTCCCTAAAGCTAGTCACTGCTTCTCATCTGTTGTCTGTCACGCCATCTCCTCAGAGATGAGAGAATTAATTACTACTGCATCTTTTAAAGTCAGCCTTTGCTGAACACCTTCCTCTTTGCCATCAAAGTGTAAATGTATTGAAGTCTCTCTGGGAGAAGGAGGAGCAGGCAGGTGATGCACCGTTGTGCTGTCAGGCACAGCCTCTCTCGTTTTCTTTCCCATCTACTGTTGGGCGTTTTGAAAAAGCATACTTGCCTTTGCTGCTACTTCACCTTCTGTTCCCCACTCAGCCCGTGGTATTTTGACTTTATCCACCACTTTTCCATGGAAATAAATTACCAGTATTCCTTGTTGCTAAATCCAGTGGATTCAGGCTTATTTTAGTTGCTGTGATCCCCAGCAATAGCTTCTCTCTCTTTTTTTTTTTTTTGGAGTTTTTCTTTTGTGTTTTCTACAGAATTTGCATTTTACTGCTCACTCCTTAAAACAATCCACTCAGTACCTAGCATCATTTTTTTTTAATTTCCTTTGCCTGTTTCTTAAATGTTGATGGTCTCTTTTCTTCAGAAGTTCAGTTTTAGCCCTTTTAGCCCTCTCTGTGTCCTGTGTCCATCATGCAGTCTTAACCACTGTTGTGGATTCAGGCTCCAGCTCCTTCTCAGGCTTCTCTAATCTATGTTTTTAGCCAATATCAGGAGTCAGCAGACTTTTAATTAAAGAGTCCGCTAGTAAATGTTTTCAGCTCATGAACATGTCAGAACTCTCCTATCCGTAGTTTGAAAGCAGCCATAGACAGTATATGATGAGGTTGTGTCCTGATGAAATTTCTTGTGAGTGGCAACCAGAGTTTGCCAACCCCTGGTCTAAATCTTGCTACTGGGTTCTAGGCTTATATGTCTAATTACCTCTTGAATACCTGACTAAGATGTCTAATCATCAGCTTCAATTTGCATCTAAAACTGATGCAATTTGGTACCAACCTAGGCTCACTAGTATGTATACTCCACGACTGGAGGTTTAGTCCCCTCACTAGGCTGTGTCATCATGTACTGTGTACTTGCTGGAAACTCCTATACGCTTTTTGAGGCAAGGAGGGGACCATGGATTCTCCATTTTTTAAAATTATTCTCCATTTTTATTGGGAGCACAAAATATCAAGATATGGGCTACCCACTGTGTTGGAGAGTATGATATGGCTGTTATTTTTGGTGGGTGGAGGAGATGTTTGCAGAAAGGGTGGTAAAGAAGAAGAGGAAGCAGTGCTGCAGTTTTCGGTACTGTAATTATAATCTCAGTCAGTGCTGTTCCTGATAGAACTTTCTGTGGCAGACATGGTCTTTCACTACTCTGTCCAGTATGGCAGCTACTTGCCACATGTGACTATTGACTTGAAATGTGGCGATTTAACTAAAGAACTGACTTTTAACTGTTATGACTATAACTGACTATAACTGACTTTTAACTATTAACAAATAGTCACATGTAACAGGTGGGTGGCTCCTGTTTTGTCTAGTGCAAATAAACAGTAGTTCAGATTAATATTCTAGCTATTATTTGAAAATAAATTCATTTATTTTTGACTATGCCAGGTCTTTGTTGCTGCACAGGCTTTTCTGTAGTAGCAGTGAACAGGGTCTACTCTCTAGTCATGGTGCGTGGCTTCTCATTGCAGTGGCTTCTCTTGTTGTAGAACATGGGCTCTAGGGCACGTTGGCTCAGTAGTTGCAGCGCCCAGGCTCTAGAGCACAGGATCAATAGTTGTGATGTACAAGCTTAGCTGTTCCACGGCATGTGGGATCTTCATGGATCAGGGATCAAAACCATGACTGTTGCATTGGCATGTGAATTATTTACTGCGGAGCCATCAGAGATGCCCTCTAGCTTTTTCTTAAGGAACCTGTTTTTATTAGGGGTTAACTGTCTACAGTATGTAATCAGTTGATTTCTAGGGAAGGTAGTAGAATGCGTATGATTCTACTTTTCTCCAGAATATTGCAGCGACTTCCCACCTTCAGCTAGCTTAAGATTTCTGATTCTTCAATGGAAAAAATCCAGCACATTGAGGAGGTTGGAAACTTTTCATTTTTTGCTTATAATGAAGAATGTGTTCCACATGAGGGAGTGCAAGAAAGATTCTTCGTTTTACTATACCCATATTTGGTATATTTAGCTCACAAACCTTTATTGGTGATAAGAGCTCTTAACATGAATAATGGGGACTTTGTGGGTTATGCACAGTTGGCTATTATAGTAAAATGAATATATACACAAATTTATAATCAGAACTTTTAAATAATGACGTGTCTGTAAATGTCTTATTTTCCTTGCAGCCTTGTTTTGAAAGAAGAAGCATCTGATTACCTTGAGTTGGATACAATTAAAAACCTCGTGAAAAAATATTCACAGTTCATAAACTTTCCTATTTATGTATGGAGCAGCAAGGTAAATTTATATGAATAAAGTTTATATATCTATATTACCTTGGACATATTTAAATATTTAACACATAAAGAATGAAGATTAAATGTGGTTCTTCTAATGCAGGATACTCAGTATTTTCTTACTGAAGACTATTTTTTTGAGCTGTAATTTTGTTTCATGTCTTACAGATAAAATCAAAAATTATGAAACATTAGCTTAACCATCATTCTATTTTCTACATAAACAGACTGAAACAGTTGAGGAACCTGCCGAAGAAGAAGAAGCAGCAAAAGAAGATAAAGAAGAATCTGATGATGAAGCTGCAGTAGAAGAAGAAGAAGACGAAAAGAAACCAAAAACTAAAAAAGTAAGCCCAGTTCATCCTCCTGCTTAAAATATTGTTTAGGTTATAAGGTACCAGATTCCTAGAAAAAGGGGTAAGATTTCTTGTTGCAGGAGAGGGGTTTGGGTTGGAGGAAAGTGGCCAAAAGATACAGACTTCCAGTTATAAATGAGCGCTAGGGATGTAAGATAGTGTGATGGAGCCAGCACTGGTCTGTGATGTATGGAAAAGCTGAGAGTTCTCATTATAAGGAGATTTTTTCTTTTGGTCCATTTCTTAAAATTGTTTATTCTTTTATTCTCATCTATATGAGATGATGGAGGTTAGCTTACTGTGGTCATCATTTTCACAATATGTGTAAACCTTTATATTGTATACCTGCAACTCGTAATGATCTCAATTGTATCTCAATAAAACTGAGGCAGGGGAGGGGGAAAAACAAAGGTGAAAAATATTTTTTAGATTATATTAGAAAAAACACAGAATCCCAGATATGCACAGACTGATGGACGCTTCAGTTCTTCATGATCTTATTTTTTCAAGGAGTCTGCAGGCCCAGCTTTTAAAATCCAAGCTGTTTGTGTGTGTTTTCTCTCCCTGGAAAGTTTTAAGTAGCAAATGCAAATCATTTTTATGAATAGTTCTCTGACTTCTATATATTGCCCAGGACTAGTGACTTATGATAAGTTTTGAATTTTAAAATCTTGAAATCTTTTTGCATCTTCTTTTGTCACATAGATATGAACTATTAAATCGATCTCCTGTCTGTTCAGGTAGCAGAGTAGGTAGACGTAATGGTGAATTTTGAGAAATATATAAGATGTTGGATTTCTGTACGTCATGAAATAGAAATACATAATATATATATCCTTCTAACCTCAAAACATATATTCAAGGAATAACATTTTACCTAGTTAAAAATAACTGAAAAAAATCTTAATTGGATTGTTACCAATTATTATGATAACCATTTGCCTTTGTTGTATTAAATATCAGTCTTAAATATTTAGAAAGATACTTTAAAAATTTTTTTTGTTTTGTTTTTTATTTTAAATATTTATTTGTTTATTTATTTGGCTGTTATGGGTCTCAGTTGTGGAGCCCAGGCTTAGTTACTTCATGGCATGTGGGATCTTCCCAGACCAGGATCAAACCAGTATCCCTTGAATTGCAAGGCAGATTTTTAACCATTGGACCAACAGAGAAGCCCTTTAAAAAATTTTTGATCCATTTGGCAGGAACCATATTATAATAGAGATACCCTATATTAATATTATTTTGAAATGTTCTAAAGCTGTAGTTATTGTAATATAACTATTGATACCATTGGTGTAACTGTTAGGAGAAACTAATCAAATACTGTAACTTCAGGTTGAAAAAACTGTCTGGGATTGGGAACTGATGAATGATATCAAACCCATATGGCAGAGACCATCGAAAGAAGTAGAGGAGGATGAATACAAAGCATTCTACAAATCATTTTCAAAGGTAAATGTTATTTTAAAATAATGTGATAAGAAAACAGCCCCATTATCAAAAATAGGTTTAAAAATAGGTTTATAACTATTTCAGCACAACCAGTTTCCTTTTTAATCCTGTGTGTTTTATGTTATGCACTAAAAACTTTACTCTGAGATGGAATTTATAGGCTTCCAGACTGGCACCCCACTCCAGTACTCTTGCCTGGAAAATCCCATGGACGGAGGAGCCTGATAGGCTGCAGTCCATGGGGTCACTAGGAGTCAGACACAACTGAGCGACATCACTTTCACTTTTCACTTTCATGCATTGGAGAAGGAAATGGCAGCCTACACCAGTGTTCTTGCCTGGAGAATCCCAGGGATAGGGGAGCCTGATGGGCCGCTGTCTCGGGGGTCGCACAGAGTGGGACACGACTGAAGCAACTTAGCAGCAGCAGCAGACTAGATCACCAAGGGTCTATGCTACAAAAATGATTAAGAACCACCTATGTCAGTAGATGCTTGATTTTCACTACAGAACCTATAAGGCATAAAATCATGCTATTGAATGGCTTTTACCATAATCTTAAAGGCTTGTTTACAACATCAAACATTTATTTTGAGGCCATGCCTAGAAATGATGACTAAATCTGTTGCCTTGCCTTTTTTTTTTTTTTACTGATCATTTCTTATAAATCTTAGAATCCAACACTAGCTTTGACTAAGATGGTTTCAAGTTAATGTTTTCTCAAACAGCATTTTGTACAAATAGAACAATTTAATGAACTTAGCATGGCTAGAGAAAACTGTGTCCTTCATGCAGTGTTAACCACTGTTGTAGATTCAGGCTCCAGCTCTTCCTCGGGGTTCTCTAATCTATATTTTAGCCTAGATCAGGAATCAGCAGACCTTTAATTAAAGGGTCAGCTAGTAAATATTTTCAGCTCATGAACTATAGGATCTGTGACATTTCAGAACTCTCCTATCCATAGTTTTAAAGCAGCCATAGACAGTATATGATGAGGTTGTGTACTGATGAAATTTCTTGTGAGTGGCAACCAGAGTTTGCCAACCCCTGGTTTAGATCTCGCTACTGGACTCTGATTGTTCTTTATTCCATCTGCTGATTTGTTACTTAACCTTTGTTTCCCTACAATAACATCCAACTACCCTTTAAGCTTTACCTCTAAAAACTTTCCTTTGGTTCTGCCTCCTTTTTCATTCTCGTGTAACCTAAAATCGTAGCGTATATAGAGGTACTTTCATCTTAACAGCTATATTAGAAATATGTGAGCAGTGTGTGATTTTAAGTCTTTAAGAAGCTACACTTTAAAAAAATTGAAACCGGCCAAGTTAACTTTTAATAGTATATATATTTTTTAACCCAGTATTTCCAATAGTATTTCAACAGGTAATCAATACAAAAAATTGGTCCCTTTTGGTTTTTTGATTGGGGTTTTTTGTGGGATATTTGTTGGTGCTACATTATCAAAGTCTGGTGTATGTCTTACACTGACCAGCACATCTCAGTGTGGACTAGCTACATTTCAGGTGCTCAGTATGGATAATACAGGAATTTTCTGTCCTTACGTACCTCTTGGATCCACTACTGCAGTCCAAGTTTCTTGGAAGAAATCTGTTGCTGAGTACTTTTTTAGTTGAACAATACACTCACGAAATTCCTTATGTCATTTTGTCATTTAGACAGGATGGTGGTTTTCCTGCCCTATCCTCACACGTGTGTAGAACCTACACTCAGCCATCCTTCCCAGGGGTAGGCAATAGAGAAACGTTATTGACAGCCACATCAGAATAGCCGTGTCCAGCCAGTTAGAAGTGCAGTCTTAACTGTTTCTTCTTCCCTTTTTGCCTTCCTCTCCCCTTCACTTTTTTGGTAAAGGAACTTTTTTGTTAGTTGACTGTTAAACTGCACATGTACCATACCCTATGTTGCTTAGCCTTTGCACTGCCTTTTCCTTGTGCCTTTTGAATGACCAAGATACCAACTCTCTAGGAAAGCGATGACCCCATGGCATATATCCACTTTACCGCTGAAGGGGAAGTTACCTTCAAGTCAATTTTGTTTGTACCCACATCTGCCCCACGTGGTCTGTTTGATGAATATGGATCCAAGAAGAGCGATTACATTAAGGTGAGTTTTTAAATAGTACAAACTAAGTTTAAAATTTGGAGGCATGATTTCCAGAAAGTGACCTTTGGTTTTTTTGGTCTCCACTTTAGCTGTATGTGCGCCGAGTATTCATCACAGACGATTTCCATGATATGATGCCCAAGTACCTGAATTTTGTCAAGGGTGTTGTAAGTATCTGGAGGTTATTTGGGGAAGAGGGGAGTAGAGTGGGGGTCTGAAAGGGGGGTTTTTTGGTCGGTTGGTTGGTTTTGTTTTTCTCTGATGTTTGTATTGCTCACTGAACTTTTGCTGTCTGCAGGTGGACTCGGATGATCTCCCCTTGAATGTTTCCCGTGAGACTCTTCAGCAACATAAACTGCTTAAGGTGAGTCCCTTAAAAATGTTCAAACATAGAAGTTGAAAGAGCTGTCCAGTGAGCACCCATATATATGTACTATCTGGTCTAAAGTTAGAATATAAACATGAAAGCAATCTTGTAACTATTGCCACTGACAACTTAAGTTTCCATTCAGTCTGACACAGGAATACTTGGCCATTCCCTGCCCCCTTGATAAATACCAGTGTCTTTGTATCTTTCTCCACTACTCCCCTGCTACCTTACATAGTGTAGGTTCTCAAAAGTTTGTGGTGAAGTTCTCTAATGAGTTATTCTGTTGTTTTGTTTAGGTGATTAGAAAGAAGCTTGTCCGTAAAACTCTGGACATGATCAAAAAGATAGCTGATGAGAAATACAATGATACTTTTTGGAAAGAATTTGGTACCAACATCAAGCTTGGTGTGATAGAAGATCACTCAAATCGAACACGTCTTGCCAAGCTTCTTAGATTCCAATCTTCTCATCATCCAAGTGACATGACTAGTCTAGACCAGTATGTGGAAAGAATGAAAGAGAAGCAGGACAAAATCTACTTCATGGCTGGGGCCAGCAGGAAAGAGGTGAGAAAACTTCGACTGGTCTGCTATGTAGCTAGGGATTGATTTATAGCCAACTCTTGAGAGAGAAAAAAAGGAAAATTTGTAAACTGAAAGAGTTCTGAGACCTGGTCAGTCACTGACAGGAAAAAAGTCATTTGTATTCTCTGCATCTCTTAATTCCCCACCCATAAAATGGGATTGTTGGTACTCTATAAACATACCTACTTGGATGAAGAAAACATACTGAGGCCAAACTGAAAATTTGTGTTATTTCTCTCAATTTTGTAGGCCGAATCTTCTCCCTTTGTTGAGCGACTTCTGAAAAAGGGCTATGAAGTGATTTATCTCACAGAACCTGTGGACGAATACTGCATTCAGGCTCTTCCTGAGTTCGACGGGAAGAGGTTCCAGAATGTTGCCAAAGAAGGAGTGAAGTTTGATGAAAGTGAGAAAAGTAAGGAGAGTCGTGAAGCAGTTGAGAAAGAATTTGAGCCTCTGCTAAACTGGATGAAAGATAAAGCCCTCAAGGACAAGGTAGTCTAGAAATTAGAAACACTGAAAATTTTAGCATCTGTGTTTTAAAAAATTGTTTTGTTAGCAAATTAAACTTTGTAACTGGTTACTTTTGTAGTCATTAGAAGTTATACAGAACACTTAATACTGTTACATTATTGGGAGGACAAGCTTAAAATTGATGAACTGAAGAATTACAGGGATATGTGATTATTCTGTATGTGGGTACTTTTTTTTCCTTTGTAACTGAAAGTTTTTCATATTGTTTTTACAATAGCTTGAAATTTTACAGGTTAAACTTAAGTTGTATAAGTTTTTGAAAGTTTGTGTTTAAGTATTTCTGACTAAGAAATTCAGTTATGAAATGATAGTTTTCCTAAGAATCTGAATGAGAGGTACTTTTCTGATCTGCCTGTTTGTGATCTTAAGTGATGACTCCTTAAGGAGTTGAAATGCAATTACTTGACGACCTTTACTGTTGATATTTAGAGATAACTAACTTTCGCTTTCTCCTTCAAAGATTGAGAAGGCTGTGGTGTCTCAGCGCCTGACAGAATCTCCATGTGCTCTGGTAGCCAGCCAGTATGGGTGGTCTGGCAACATGGAAAGGATCATGAAAGCCCAGGCATACCAGACAGGCAAGGACATCTCAACCAAGTAAGCATCCTCAGGGAAGGCCCTGCCAGGATGTAAGCTCTCACTCAGCCTCCCGTTAGAAGATAACACAGCTTCTACACAAAGAACTAATGGGTTTTAAGTGTCTAGCACCCTCCATTATAGAGAAGTTGACAATATGATTAGATTACTAAAGAAAAGGTTTTGCACTAGTGATTTATATTTAGTATTTTATATATAGATGGAAATTTTCTTAATCTGTTACTTATAATGTCTTTCAGCATTAGATTTTCTGCTTGGCCTAGTATCTGGACTGCCTTTACATTTTCAGATAATAGTTAAAGATGAAGTTAATGACAGTTACATTTTTTAAATGAGTTAAATCCTTTTTAATTACCCCTTCTACCCCCAAGTGGTATTCTCCACTAAATAAAGGGTAGAAGATACACAACCAGCAATTGAACTCAAGGACCAAGTACTGGAGGTACACTAGGTCTTTGGTACCCTTTATTTTTAAGAAATATGTATTTCAGATTTATATTTGACTGTAACAACAATAGTTTTGAAAATGACTTCTTCCTTGCTTTTATTCTCCCTTCTACCTGGACTGTCTTCTTACTAGCTACCTGTTGTCACACTTTTTTCCCCCAAGCATAGCTTAAGGATTCCTCTCCTAAGTGTAGTTTACATTGTCGCAATCCCTAAACTCCATTTAAAATATACCTATATTTCATAATTAGCATGGCTCAAGTGTTATAATATTTATAAAATCAAATGCCAAAGTGCTGTTTTATTTGTCTTGTACCTTGGCTAGATTGTAAATGTCAGGTGGAAAATGGGTTTCTGTTTATATCACATTGCAACAGTACAGTAGCCATTTAAGTCCATCTTTTCAGTCATTTATTAACAGGATGGTACCTTCTATCCAGTAAACATTTGAGCACTAATGTGTCTATATACTGATGCTCTACACTAAACATCACTACTCTCTTTTGTAATGTTCAGACTAGTCAGGATAGAGAAATCAAGGCATAATTTTGTAAGTCCTGTGTGTATGATAGGTACGGCAAGATGTAGGGAGAAAGGTTCTTTCTGTCCTCAGCCTGCAACTGTAGGAAGGAGAGCAGTCATGGAAGACAGCTAGGACGCTAACAGTGATGAAGGTATACCCAGAATGTATTGCCCCCGAGCTTAGTGAAAAGATGCCATTTTTCTTGGAACCATATTGGTTGAGGCATCATGGAGAAGGTGTTACTTGAGCAGCACCCAGAGCCTGTTCTGTTCCAGAACTCTGGGGAGACACAGCTGCAATTATGATAGTGAATACATTAAGAGGGGATGAACAGGGCATTAAATCAGTTCATCTACTCAACAAAAGGCACTAGGGATTCATTAGTAAATAAAATAGTTCTTTATTGTACTATTTGATCTAACCATGTACATTGCCCTTTAAAAGGGAAAGTGTGATTTAACAATATATAAACATGTCTTGATTTTTAAAAAGTTATCTGTAATTATGTAAGTTATACTAGAATATGGGAAATGTATGGACCCTCAAATTTGATATATTTGTTAACGTTCATTTTTACTCTGTAATAGTTATTATGCCAGCCAGAAGAAAACATTTGAAATTAATCCCAGACACCCACTGATTAGAGACATGCTTCGAAGAGTTAAGGTGAGTGATATCACGGCCTTACTCCTCTTTTAATTTGACTTCTTTGGACCCTTTAGTATTAATAAAGTGTGTGACTCCTTCCATTTCAGGAAGATGAAGATGACAAAACTGTTTCGGATCTTGCTGTGGTTTTGTTTGAAACAGCAACACTGCGGTCAGGGTATCTTTTACCGGACACTAAAGCATATGGAGACAGAATAGAAAGAATGCTTCGCCTCAGCTTAAACATCGACCCTGATGCAAAGGTTTGATGTAACTTACTGAATGTTTGAGTCCCAGTATCAGGCACTGTGCTAAAAATGAATGAGAAATTTCCCCTTTTGCATCCATTTTCTTTTTTTGCCTGTCTCCCTTCGTTAGCGTGACTGTAAACTAACTATAGGGTTTCCTCTATAGTTTTGAAGTTAACAGAATTAACCGAAGTGAAGTGAATTATGATCTTACACATTTAAATGAACAAAATGAACACAGAGCCACGGTGTTGGATGCAATAATGGGCTCATAAATGTTGCCCTTAGGTTGAAGAAGAACCCGAAGAACCCGAGGAAACAACAGAGGACACCACAGAAGACACAGAGCAAGACGAAGAGGAAGAGATGGACGCAGGAACAGATGAGGACGAACAAGAAACAGCAGAGGTAGAGAAAACCAAGAGGGGGACTGGCATTTTTAGTTATAAAGTGTGTAATTTGATCCTCCCCACTGCCTTTACTTCCTTAGTTTAGCCATCCATTCTTTCTATTTTTAAACAGGGAAGGAGCCTAGGGAGGCAGGGACTGGCAGCTGCAACTTTATTTCATCTTTTTATTGGCTGTGCTGGGTTTTTGCTGCTGTGCAGACCTTCTCTAGCTGTGGAGAGCAGGCGCTTACTCTCCTCATCACGGTGGCTCCTCTCGTTGCAGAGCTGGGGCTTCAGTAGTTGCGACACATGGGCTCAGTAGCTAGGGCTTCTGGGCTCCAAAGCACAGACTCAGCAGTTGCGGCTCAGCTGCTCTGTGGCATGTGGGATACTCCGAGCTTGGGAATCAAACCCGTGTCTCCTGCATTGGCAAATGAATTCTTTATTCCTGAACCACCAAGCCCTCGCCATCCATTCTTGAGCTGTTTTTAAGCAGATTACTCCTTAGTCCACGGTGCTTCCGTGTTCTTTGCCACTTGCTTCTGCCTTACAGTAACATTAATCTATTTTAAATTTTTGATTATTCAGGGACTATTGATCTTATTGGGTTCTAGGTTATTTTGCAGATTAGCAAGCTGAGAGTCTAGCCTATAGATCAGATAATGGAAACAGGCTGGATCTGTTGCCATTTTTTCCATACATGAACTTTGGGTGAGCAAAGGTTTATTGTGCTAGTTTTTAATGTATTCTGATTTTTCTGTTTTCACAGAAATCTACAGCTGAAAAAGATGAACTGTAAATTATACCCTTGCCATTTGGATCCTGTGTGGAGAGGGAATGTGAAGTTTATTTCTTTTGGAGAGACTTGTTTTGGATGTGTCCCCCACCCCCCCCCCCCGCGCCCCCTTCTCCTCTG
>SJYV01055119.1:385565-404852 GCA_006410875.1 Neotragus pygmaeus
CTTCTATTTCTTTTGGAGAGACTTGTTTTGGATGTGTCCCCCACCCCCACACCCTCCGCCCCCCTCTCCTCTGCACTGTAAAATGTTGGGATTGTGGTCACAGGAAGAAGTGGGTTTTTTAGTTGAATTTTTTTTAACATTCCTCATGAATGTAAATTTGTACTATTTAACTGACTATTCTTGGTGTAAAATCTTGTCATGTGTATAAAAATAAAAAAGGTCCCAAATATCCAATGTCTTGCTTGTCTTTTTATAATTGTATAGAGCTCCCTGATTTGATTTTTCATTTTTCGGTGATATACAGCATAATGTCTTGACTTACGTGTATCAGGAAATGATGCAAGTAGTAAACATCCATCATCTCATACAGATACAAAATAAAGAAGTTCTTAGATCCTGTGTCCTGAGTTTTCTTCTTAGAAAAGTAATGCATACTTAAGAAAAGTGGCTTTTAAAATTTTCCTTAAAAATCACTCCTAGAAAGAAGGGACATACTCTTTGCAGAAATCCAAATAGTACATGCAGATGCTCCCCCTTCCAGGAAGTGGAGCTGAATCCTCCTTTCCTTTTTGAATGTAGGCTGGAGAAGTGGGGAATGGTAACTTAGAGCAGAGAGCCTTGGCAGGTACCCTAATAACCAAGTGATCAAGGCTCCTGTCAGCCAGTGATGTCATGTAGCCCTGACTGGTGAAGGAGGGTACTTCACCTCTGGTATTCTTCAAAACCTCAGCCTAACCTAGAATACATGAACAGTACTCCTCCAAACTTTTTAAGGTCAAAACCAAGGAAAGCCTCACAGGAGGAGACTAAGGAGACATAGCAACTAAATGTCATGGTAGCCTGGATGGATGAAAGCTGGGGAAATCCAGGGTCAGACGTGTGTGATCTGTACCACAGTCATGTTACATGAGGGCATTCACGGAAACGGAGAGGGATTTGGGGACTGTGCTGTCTTGGCAGTTTTCCTGTAAATCTAAACTTGGTCCAAAAGAATACAAACCCTAGAGATACCTCTCACTATACATGCATCGTCAATGTCACTTTTATTGTCAGTTCAGTCGCTCAGTCGTGTCCGACTCTCTGCGACCCCATGAATTGCAGCACGCCAGGCCTCCCTGNGAAATAGGTGCAGCCTCGTCTTAGAAACCCGAAGATGTTGCCTTGAGGGTGTCATTCTAAGCACTTAGCACGGGGCCTGTGGGTTCAAGAAGGGAACAAAGTCGTGCTGTCTTGGGGCACGAAGGCCAAGTGCTTTCAGCACTTGGGGCTGGGGAAAAGGGTGGGGAATGGACACTTAAAATAAGGCCAAGGCCTTTCACACTAAACGTGTATTTGACACTGTGAATGCCTCTGTTGCTCTGCTGGGGAAAGGGGAGGGAGTTTCAAAGTTCTTTGGAACTTCCGAGACTTAAGTGTTTGTTGAACTCAAATGTTCAAGGGTGTGGGGGGGGTGTATGTTCTTGGAGGGGTGTTCTTTGAATATTTAGGGGTACATTTCTTGAGAACCATCCCCTCGTGACTGACCCTAGTTCCCCCCAATCTCCAGACCTCTTGAATCAAGTTAACTACCACCACCACCACCACCACCACCACTACCACCACAACCACCACGGAGTCTCGCGCCCTGCCAGCAGGCTTCAGTTGCACTAACAGATGGGTCCAAACAAGCCGGGGGCAGTGGAACGCTGAACGCTGATTGGCCACTCTTGGCTCCACCCCTCATCCCTCATCTGGCCCAAGAGCGCTGTGCAGTTTCACCAGCGCTGGGTAGGCGCTCTGGTGCTCACCGAGGACGCTCCACTCCTCTGGTGCACCGATCTTTCTGATCCTGTCTTTGGAGCAGCTAGATTGGCAGCCTTGGCTGCTCCATCGGCTGTCTCTTATACACATCTCTACAGCCACCGGACTAGCTAACTTTCTCTCTGCTGCACCGGGAACCTTCCCATTCCCTGAGTGGCCTTCACCCTGGGTCCCTTCAGCACTTTTGTCCTTTTAAGGGAGAGAGAACTTCTTAAAAAGCCAGTTATGTGGTAGTAGTAGTAATGATAATGGTCATAATCACTGTTATTATTATTATTATTCTCATCACCTTCCTCCTCTCTATTGTTATTTGCGTCAGCGTCTCTAAGCCGAACCGGTTCCCCCGGGAGCCGCTGAGAGGGAAAAGGTCCCTGGCTTTGGCGATGCTATCTCTGGCTCTCGGCTCGGCAGTCTACTGTGCCTTGGCAAATACATTATAGGGATTAATATTTACACTTTTTTCTTTTAGTAAACCCAATGTCTCAGCCTCCGACAAAATAAACCTAAGTCCCACCAGACAAGGCAGGATGAAGCACTGCGTGTTCATGGGGATAGAAAAAGAGAACACGGGGCATTTTAAAAGATGAGTGCTTAATTATTGTAAAAGACACGCTTTTTCTATTTGATATTTATAAATTACTATTCGCTAACAAAGCATTTCTAACGATGTTGTACAGTTCGAGAACTTGGCAGCGATGCTGCCGCCACCTGTGCGGCATCACATAGCATTCAACAGATGCTTCACGGAAACTGCAAAGGGTTTTGCTTAGCGAAACAGAACTTGGGTGTGGACTTTGGCAGTATGTTCACTGCCAAATTAAATTTCTGAGTCCTGCAAAGTGGCTCAATTGAGTGGGGATAGAGGGAATCAGAAGGTTCCCTATTGGAGCAGAAGAACCAAAAGCTCCGTTTTATAAATCGGGAAACAGACGCAGAGAGAAGTGACCCAAGGTCCCTCCAGAAGAGTGAAGGAGCCCGAACCTTACCACTGCTCCCACTTCCTTCCCCATTCCTCTTTTAGAGCTACTGAGGCAAGCAGTCCCCTCAGCAGCCGACGACTCCCTTCTCTTCTGTGCTCCGTGGGGTTCGAGCCTCCAGTCTGTTGCCCGTCCCCCCTGTAGCCTCTGCCAAATAGTCGCCGCTCTGCCAAATGGTCTCAAGTAGCAGAACCAGAGTTTCAATCTTTTCCTTAGGTCCAGCTACCTCGGACAGACTGGGAGCCAGTTCCCACTTCTCTCACCACTTCTCACCACTTCTCCTATAGTGCCACGGAGCCTCCGTTGGGAACTGAGACCTCTCACTTCCATTCTCTCTTAAGAGAAATCTGTTCTCCCCCTTTCTTGGTGGCAGCACTGCTACTACTGGGCTTGGTCTTGGTGACCCCCAAAGCGGCTAGGCCAAAGTGGCCCCGACCGCCCTTGTCTGTGCTGCTACCTGGACGCTGCAGGCACCTGCCTGGCGCCCCGGGAGCCAGTGAAGAAGAGCTGTCTTTGCCAGGCTACAGCTCAGTTTCTCGGCCAAAAGGGAGCTTGGTGGTTCACTCCGTGCCCTGCTGCCCTGACCATGCTTGGCAGCCCTCGCAGCGGTCAAGCAAACCACTTAGCTGTGACCCCCAGGGTCCGAGGGGAGAAATAGGTGCAGCCTCGTCTTAGAAACCCGAAGATGTTGCCTTGAGGGTGTCATTCTAAGCACTTAGCACGGGGCCTGTGGGTTCAAGAAGGGAACAAAGTCGTGCTGTCTTGGGGCACGAAGGCCAAGTGCTTTCAGCACTTGGGGCTGGGGAAAAGGGTGGGGAATGGACACTTAAAATAAGGCCAAGGCCTTTCACACTAAACGTGTATTTGACACTGTGAATGCCTCTGTTGCTCTGCTGGGGAAAGGGGAGGGAGTTTCAAAGTTCTTTGGAACTTCCGAGACTTAAGTGTTTGTTGAACTCAAATGTTCAAGGGTGTGGGGGGGGTGTATGTTCTTGGAGGGGTGTTCTTTGAATATTTAGGGGTACATTTCTTGAGAACCATCCCCTCGTGACTGACCCTAGTTCCCCCCAATCTCCAGACCTCTTGAATCAAGTTAACTACCACCACCACCACCACCACCACCACTACCACCACAACCACCACGGAGTCTCGCGCCCTGCCAGCAGGCTTCAGTTGCACTAACAGATGGGTCCAAACAAGCCGGGGGCAGTGGAACGCTGAACGCTGATTGGCCACTCTTGGCTCCACCCCTCATCCCTCATCTGGCCCAAGAGCGCTGTGCAGTTTCACCAGCGCTGGGTAGGCGCTCTGGTGCTCACCGAGGACGCTCCACTCCTCTGGTGCACCGATCTTTCTGATCCTGTCTTTGGAGCAGCTAGATTGGCAGCCTTGGCTGCTCCATCGGCCTGCCTGCTCCTAACCTGAGATTGCATATGGACTTTCCTTACCTATTCTTGCACAACGTTGTCGTCGGAGTCGTCGAGATCATCGTGGTGCTCGCTTGATGGCCTTCGTCCGTTTAGAATAGTGTAGTTAGTTAGGGGCCACCAAAGAAGAAAGAAGACGCGAATAGTGCAGAGATGCTGGAGGTGGTCAGTTACTATGCTAAAATAAGATAGGGGAACAGGAGAAGCCAAACCTATCCGGGGGGCGCACGGTGGCCCGGAGGAGGTCGACTTGCCGGCGCCTGCTATCGCGCCGAGCTCCCTCCATCCTTACCTCCGCCGAGGCGCGAGATTGCGGCGCGCAGCGCAGCGCACCGACTGCCTCGGGCTCCGCTGGGCGATTGCAGCCGAGTCCGTTTCTCGTCTAGCTGCCGCCGCGGCGACCGCTGCCTTGCCTTCCTCCCGGACGCTTGTGGTAAGTTGGAGCCCAGGGCGGCATTGCTAGCCAAGACCCTAACGGTTTAGGCGGGGGATGGGATGGGGAGCCGGGACAGGTCCCGGATGGTTGCAGCTTGCAGGACCGCACTGACCCGGGCGGGAGGTGAGGGGCCACCGTGGGTGGGGGTTGGAGGGACTCGGAATATGCAGATGGCCGAGAGACCAGGGTCACTGGGCGGAGAGAGGGGCTTAGGTTTCACAGGAGGGGCACCGGAGTATCAAAGGAGGTTGAGAAGGGTGGGGGTGGGGGTTTCTCGATATGGGAAAGCGCTGGGCGGAGGCGCCGGTCTCAAAAACGAGGCGCCTGGGAAGCCGAGAGAGTAACTGAAGGTGGGCGGGGGATCTCAAGAAGTCAGGTGGGAGGGAGGAGAGAACGAGAGAGACCGAACGTGGGTGTCTCTGGGTAAAAGGTTCAGGCTGCGGAAGGTGCAGCTGAACGGAGGATTTGGTCTACGTTTTAAAGAAATCTTATATTGGGCAAGTGGGAGGGGGCTCAAGGGCTGGGATAGTGGGAGCGGAGATGGGGTGAAGGAACCTCTATTAAGTTCTCATTGAAAAGCGACCCTAATTTTCGGAGAGTCTCAGTGAACACCGATAACTCAGGGGAGATAAACACTGCGGATCTGTGTCTTGGTGTAACAGCTGTTGGCTGAATTTGAACAGCACTGCTGATGGCCACGTAAGTTTAAGAGGAGAATACAAGGGCATACAGCGAGCCTTTTTATTAGCTTACCTAAGTCAGTTGGTGACAGTTTTATATTTTGAAAAGGATTGCCGAGAAGTCTCCAGCGCTCCCTCGTATTTCGTATTCCGGTTCCTTTATTCGGTTTAACCTGATGAGCAATCTTAACAGCGTACCTTGGAATTGCTAAACAGAACAGGTTGCCATTCCTGATGCCACATAAAGTTCGTCATTGCAAAACGTGTCTGTGTGTCTGTTTCTTTAGTGCGCCGTGCCCTTTGCTTTTTGCTTCCTGTTGAGTAATATGCGACCTGAGGTGACAAACATTTTGTGTTGTGTCTGAGAGCCCTTTAAAGCGACGGTGCTCCCCCACTCAAATTCAGCGGGTGACATTCGGTACTTAGAGAATATCTGATTTGGTCAAGAATCACTGCAAGTACTGCGCAGCTTCTTCATTAATATTACCATCACAAGTCCCAGACATGGAAACATCGTATTGCAGAGCCCCTAAACTGCATATACCCCTCACCACATACCTTTTAAGCAGGCTAACGGAAGGAAAACCTTGCTCTAGGGGGAAAAAGCATTGAGCTCAAATGATTGGAGTTAGGGAATGTGCTGCGCAGTACGTAGGTAACCTCTGAGTTCCCCAGTTTGCAGACATTTGTGACCTCACAAACACTGGTGCAAAGGACATCTCTGTTCTGAGTTTAAGTTTATTGATACATATCAGCCATTCTGACAATCAAAATATGAACACAGTAGAAATCAAGTGTTTCTGTAGTTGACTACATATGTGTAGACACAATGAAAAAGTCCAACTGACATGCCCCACAGGGAGAAAAAAAAATGATTATCATGATCATTGCATTTCTTTTGCAGTATTTAAGTCACACTGAATACCATCCTTTTGGAAAAGTAGAATTTCTTTGCACCCTAATGCCTTGGTCTTTGAGAGTCATCAACCTCTCCCCCAAGGAAGGGGGCAATTACATAATTTTTCCATATTTTGGGGAGACAGGTTATAGAATATTTAACTATACTTTTCAGTCCCTAAATATGTTCTTCTGGTCTTTGGGAAGGAAATAAAATATTTCTTTATTTCGTCCACACTATTTTTTTTCCCCCTAATAGCTTTTATCATCTACAGCAACAAGCCCAGTGCAAGCCCTGACATTTGGAAGGTGGATAAGGTTTGTGATTGAAATGTCAAGGTAGGATCTGGAATGCTTAAGCCAACACTGACAGTGTTTTTCTATCTGCATAATCTAGAGATGTTTATTAACCTTTCCCATGCTTTCTTGAGAAGTCTATATCTAGAGTTGTCATGGATGATGGTGATGAGTTTTTCAGATAATAACGTGATGGGCTTTGATGTAGTATGAATTCATGGGAAGACAGGTGAGAACTGACATTTTTGCAAACCTACAGGATACTAGGCATGGAGTGAAAAGCATTACGTATATACCTTATTTCACACAGTCTTCATAGCAAGCCTATGAAGAGGAAGACACTCCTATTTTATTGGTACCATTGGATTTTTCCATTTTATTTCTCAAGGTATTCTTTTAGATTAATTTATGGCAGTGGAATAAGAACCCTTCCTTTGTGCTTTCAAGGTTATGTGAGAAGTACAAGTTTATTTCTTTAGCAATAGAAAATAAAATATAAAAAACTAGCATCTTTCATATAATGCTGGGCTAATCTATTAAGTTGGCTTAAGCAGCACTGGCATCTCATCCATAGAGGTTTTATAGATTATAGATTTTTTCTTTGGAAAATAAACTTTAAAATCATGTTATATTTGCAGGAATATCACTGCTGTTTGAAACTTAATTATTTAGAAATATTTCTGCATTTACTGGTAGATAGATAAATCTAAATAATAACCTGAAGTCTGCATCAAACCCCAATTGTTTTACTATTCCACTTATGCCCTTCAAGTAAACCTTATAAATTTTGTCCCACTAATGGTATGGATAGCCATAAGCAAACTAAGAAAACTTAACCATAAGTTTGGGTTAATAACATATTAATTTAAATATAACATTATATATATTAATGTTACATATTAATATAATAGTATACTAACTCCATGTGTGAAACACAATGATATTAAGCATTTTTTAAATTACTGCACAAAGCCATGTTTTTTATTATTATTAATTTGTCACAGTTTCAAGATACCTGTTATTTTATCTACAGCTTGTATCCTATTTAATTCCAGAAACTGCCAATAACCAAATTAGTGTTCCATCAATCAATAATTTCATCTCTGCTTTTCTTCAAACTATTTTAAAGCTTCCTTGTATACTCAAAATATTGCTGCAGAATAGCCTAGTAATCACCATTTTTGACAAATAACATTGACTTCAACCAAGAGGTTAAGCTGCACCATCAGTCAGTCAGTTACCAGCAAATTTAATACTCTTGCTCACATGCAACAACTCTTTAGTCACTTCTGAAATCTTAATGCACAAATGATATAGTGAAATCAGGTTTTCAAATAAGATGTACATGAGCTGGAATCTTAATTACTTTTTTTCACCGTGTATCCAACATCTCTACTTCACCCTACTTATTCCTTCCTCCCTTCAGCTGTGGTTAAGACTGTGCCATGCGCAGTTTATGAAGATATTGCTTATTATGACATTGTACATGTAGTTGGCACATAATAAAGTTAACCTGGCTAATTAAGGTTAAACTTCCTTGATAGCCAGTTGGTAAAGAATCTACCTGTAATGCAGGAGACCTCGTTTTCATTCCTGGGTCAGGAAGATCCACTGGAGAAAGGATAGGCTACCCACTCCAGTATTCTGGGGTTTCCCTGGTGGCTCACCTGCTAAAGAATCCGCCTGAAATGCAGGAGATCTGGGTTCAATTTCTGAATTGGAAAGATCCCCTGGAGAAGGGAAAGGCTGCCCACTCCAGTATATGGACCTGGAAAATTCTAGAGAAAATATAGTCCATGGGGTCACAAAGAGTCAGACACAACTGAGTGACTTTCACTTTCACTTTATTCATAGATGACCACTTATATGGTTTAATTTGAAAATCTCTAGAAAGGCCTGGGGACTTCCAAACTAGTGGCCTTCATGTTGTTCCACAGTACTTGAAATTCTACATTCAGGAATTTCCTTCTTGAATCTTAGTCATTGTCTCCTTTAATACAAGTATCCACTTAAACGGGCGGGTCATGGTGGAGAGGTCTGACAGAATGTGGTCCACTGGAGAAGGGAATGGCAATCCATTTCAGTATTCTTGCCTNGATACCCCACGCCCAAGGTAAGAGAAACCCAAGTAAGATGGTAGGTATTGTAAGAGGGCATCAGAGGGCAGACACACTGACCCATAATCACAGAAAACTAGTCAATCTAATCACACTAGGACCACAGCCTGTCTAACTCAATGAAATTTAGCCATGCCCATGGGGCCACCCAGGACAGGCAGGTCATGGTGGAGAGGTCTGACAGAATGTGGTCCACTGGAGAAGAGAATGACAGACCACTTCAGTATTCTTGCCTTGAGAACCCCATGAACAGTATGAAAAGGCAAAATGATAGGATACTGAAAGAGGAACTCCCCAGGTCAGTAGGTGCCAAATATGCTACTGGAGATCAGTGGAGAAATAACTCCAGAAAGAATGAAGGGATGGAGCCAAAGCAAAAACAATACCCAGTTGTGGATGTGACTGGTGATAGAAGCAAGGTCCAATGCTGTAAAGAGCAATATTGCATAGGAACCTGGAATGTCAGGTCCATGAATCAAGGCAAATTGGAAGTGGTCAAACTTTTATTACAGTTAATTTATAATCCACATTTGCCATTATAGTCAAGCTTACTCAGAGAAATAAGCCAAAATTATAGGGGCAAGAGACTGCAACTACACTCTGGGTATCTATCTATCATACTACAGAAGCTGATGATATAAACTGGTAGTTTTCAAGATTACCTGGTCAAACCATAACTAAATCAGTTAACATCTACTGAGCACTTCTCTTGCAGTTTGTATTAGGTGCTTAAACACAAAAAATTTCACTCATTAAATTCTAAAAATATATATTTAATTCTCATTCACAGAGTTCTTGGCAGAGTTGAATTTTGATGTTCCTGTTGTCGTTCTTTCAGTCCCAAAAGCTCTGTTTTAAGTTCTCCAGGTTTGGGTGGAATTTCAGGTATTGTCTATAAAATACAAAAACAAAATATACAAATAGCTGTGCTTTTTTACACTGTGAATGTGACCTGAAAAACATCAAAGAAAGTAAAAAGTAAGAAAGAACAAAAGCTCCCTGCCACTCAATGATAAGTATTATGAGGACCTGCTGTTGATCTAAGTTACTTTCTAGCCCTCTGTTTACAGCTCTCACCATGGCTATAGCTTAAGTACTAAAGGACTCACAGAAAGTCTGCATCAGTATCAATTGACAGGCCACAAATTTGAACAAGGTTTCCCACATTGGGAAATTCTTTCCTGCACTATTTACTGACTTCTCTAACACGCCTAGTCAGAAAACAGGTATTAGGAATCAATTCATTTGTTAAGAAACAGTCCTACTATGAGCAAAGCATAAAGCAGTAGGCAAAAAAAATTACAACAGTGCCTTCAAGAAAGGTGACTTATCAAAAATTTCTAACAGCTTTAGTTAAGTTAACAATTAACAAACCATGTTATGGTTTAAATATTGGTATGGTGTGGTTTAAATACCACCTATTTAAATATTCAATACCTTTGGTATAGCCACAAAGTTGCATATCCACCACTATAATAAATTTAGAGAACATTTCATCACCCCAAAAAGAAACCCCAAACGCATTAGCAGTCATCCCCATTTCCACACAACCCTTGCACCACCACCCACCATCAACAAGCCACTGCCCTGTCTATAGGCATGCCTCTTCTGAACATTTCATATAAATGTATCACACAACATGCAGTCTTTCGTGACTAGTTTTTTTCACTTAGCATGTTTCCAAGATTCATCCATATTGTCACTTATATCAATACTTCCTTTTAGGACCAAAAAATACTCCATTGTATTTATTTATTTATCCACTCACCATGTATCCATTTATTTACATGGATACAAATAAATATATCCATTTATTTATCCACTCACCAATTAATGGATATTTATTTGGATTGTTTCCACTGTTTGGCTAAAGTGACAATTCAACTTTGATTAAAAGAAAGCACTTATTTACATACTAAATACATAACCAATTTTAATATGATTTTGGCATCAAAAGTTAGCAATGTTGGCACAGGTCCTAAATAGCAGTTTTTGTATATATGGCTATTTCTGGAGACAGCCAAAATAAATGCTTTAACAAGGAACTCTGCTCAATAGTATATGGAGAGGAGTTTGGGGGAGAATGGATACATGCAGATGTATGGCTGAGTCCCTCTGCTGTCCACCTGAAACTATCACATTGTTAATTGGCTACACTCCAAAACAAAATTAATTAAGATGTCAAAAAAAGAAAATATCATAGTAAGTGGTGTAGAGAAAGGCTTTTAATATCTTAATTCAGAAATGTAAAATTCAAAATGTCTAATGTGCACTTTACTTAAAATGAGTCAGGATGAAAAAAATTATGATCAACAATTAAAAAAAATAGTGCTTTAAAATGAGTCCAGAGACTGTCTTTTGACCTACTATGCCTCCAACAGTAAACATGGTAAGAAAAACAGAACACGTAAAAGTAATGCCAGGGGAGAAGGAAATGCAGACGGGAAGCCTGAGGAGAGAACACTCAATTCCAGGAGAGAACATCTGCCTTGGGTCTTTGAATCTGCTCCTGGACTGGACGATTAGGAAAAGGTGCCCTTAAAGCAGCAGTCCCAAACCTTTCTGGCACCAGGGACTGATTCTGTAGAAAATTTTTCCACAGCTCAGGGGTGGGGGATGATTTCGGGGTGATTCAAGCACATTACATTTATTGTGCACCTAATTTCTTAATTGAATGCTGCTGATGATCTGACAGGAGGTACCAGTCCAAAGTCTGGAGCTTAGGGACAAACTGCCTTAGAGCTTCTGCCTTAAGACAGCACTGAGCACAAGCCCCAGGCAGCCCTCCTGGTCTCCTCTGCTCTGAAATGCACCCCGACTTCTAGCTGTATAGGCTGAAAGACTCCGGCAAAGGCTGGTGATAGTTACAATAGTGACAATAACTGCTGGAACAATACCAACAGACACAGATAAAAGAACATAAATCCCTTAAGTGTTAGTAAAGCCAACAGCCTCCTACACACAGCCTGCCAGCCCTGGTCATCAAGTCCCTACAGAGGTCCCCCACTGCTGATTTCACCACCCAGTCAGGATGAGGTGGCCTGGGACACGTCAATATGTCCCTTCTAGAGATTCCTGTCCCATGCCACCTCCTCCCAAGGTCCAGGCAGCTGCTGGTAACAATACTTGAACATTCTTGCTGATGAGATGGGAGAATGAGGGGTCAATTTCCAGGCATTCCTCTTTGTGAAACCTGTTTGATGTCTATTCCTGCACAAGCTAAAGACCAAACAAACTGCATTTCTGTGGAAAGTTCTTACCCCTTCCTGGCACTACTAACTATCCTTGATGATTCCCTAAAATTCAAGAGAAGCAGTCTAAAGTGGTAAGAAAGAGCTACTGCCACACTGCTTGCACAAAACCAACTAAATGTCCGCAGAGAATTGAGTAAATAATATATGGAATATCTATATTATGAAATACTATTCAATGACCAGAAAGGAAAAAAGCTATTAATATAAACAAATCTATCCATACAGTCGTTACCCAAAACAAGGAATCCACAGAGAAACATGTATATGAGTTTCTATTTATATGAGGAAAAGTGAAGTGAAGTCGCTCAGTTGTGTCTGACTCTTTGCAACCCCATGGACACCAGGCTTGTCCATCCATGGAATTTTCTAGGCAAGAGTACTGGAGTGGGTTCCCATTTCCTTCTCCAGAGAATCGTGCGTGTGTGCGCGCGCACGTGTGTGTGTGTGTGTGTAGAAAGGGGGTCGTCAGTGGGGGGATTTCTCACTTTTAGTCTTTGTGTGCTGTACTAAGTTGCTTTCAGTCGTGTCCAACTCTTTGCAACCCTATGTACTGAAGCCCACCAGGCTCCTCTGTCCATGAGATTCTCCAGGTAAGAATACTGGAGTAGTTTGCCATGCCTTCTTCTAGGGAATCCTCCCAACCCAGGTCTCCTGTGTCTCCTGCACGGCAGGTGGATTCTTTACCCCTGAGCCACCAGGGAAGACCATTCACATCCATAGCATAAAACACCAAGCACATTCCTGTAATTATTTGCACTGTACTTCCTTGCCTCCATCTCCCCAGGACTGTAACTCCTCAGAAGTATCTCCAGTTGCCAGTTCTAATCCAAAGAATGCTTATTAAATTCCTCCCTCCTTTGAAGGCCTACATTCACTCCTTCATTCAAGAAATATTTACTGGGCATCTACTATGCTCTAAGATCTTTTCTAGATGATTGAGATAGGAGAGCAAACCAGACAGGCAGTCTCCCCGCCCTGGAAATTATACTCTACTGGAAGAAACAAAGAACAAGAGACAAATGAATAAGATTACTGCAAATTGTGACAAGGGCTCTATCAGAAACGAAGGACAGACGGAAGAGCACAAGAGGAATTTTGGGGGGCCCATACAAAGAAAATTTATTGCTGGAGGACATCAGATCTGAGCAGACTTTAAAGTTCTGAAGAAGTAAACCAAAACAAAATCTGGGGGAAAAAAAAAAAGCATTCCGAGAAGAAAAAGAGCATGACCCTGAGGTGGGGACAGGCTTGATGAATTCGAGAAACAGCAAGGAAGTGTGTGTGGCTGCAACAGAGGGAACAAAGAAGAAAGAGGAGACTATAAGGCCAGTGGCAGGCAAGTGACAGACCCAGTAAAACCTCAAAACTGCATAAGACTGTTTTAAGAGCAGGCCATGTATTGCTCTAATGGCAACGAGATGCCACTATAAGGTTTTAGGCCCCAGGCAGATGCAATCCAAGGTTTTAGGCCCCAGGCAGATGCAATCCTAATTTCAATATCACTTTTGCAGAGTTCCAAAGAATAGCAAAGAGAGATAAGAAAGCCTTCCTAAGTGATCAACACACAAAAAAACAGAGGAAAACAATAGAATGGGAAAGACTAGAAATTTCTTCAAGAAAATGAAGAGATACCAAGGAAACATTTCATGCAAAGATGGGCACAATAAAGGACAGAAATGGTAGGGACGTAACAGAAGCAGAAGATATTAAGAAGAGGTGGCAAGAATACACAAAAGAACTATACAAAAAAGATCTTAATGACTTAGATAACCACAGTAGTGTGCTCACTCACCTAGAGCCACACATCCTGGAGTCCGAAGTCAAGTGGGCCTTAGGAAGCATCAGTACAAACAAAGCTAGTGGAGGTGATGGAATTCCAGCTGAGCTATTTAGATGATGCTGTGAAAGTGCTGCACTCAATATGCCAGCAAATTTGGAAAACTTAGCAGTGGCCACAGGACTGGAAAAGGTCAGTTTGCATCCAAATCCCAAAGAAAGGCAATGCCAAAGAGTGTTTAAACTACCACACAATTGCACTCATCTCACATGCTAGTAAAGTAATGCTCAAAATTCTCCAAACAAGGCTTCAACAGTACATGAACCGAGAACTTCCAGATATTCAAGCTGGATTTAGAAAAGGCAGAGGAACCAGAGATCAAATTGTCAACATCCACTGGATCACAGAAAAAGCAAGTGAGTTCCAAAAAAACATCTATTTCTGCTTTATTGACTATGCCAAAACCTTTGACTGTGTGGATCACAACAAACTGTGGAAAATTCTTCAAGAGATGGGAATACCAGACCACCTGACCTGCCTCCTAAAAAATCTGTATGCAGGTCAAGAAGCAACAGTTAGAACTGGGCATNGTAAGCCGTGAGAGGAAACGAGCCCAACTGCAGCGCAGCGGCGGAGTCAAAACACCTGGGACCTCAATTATGAAGAGGGGGCTGGGCGCACGAACGCCCCCTAGAGGCGGACGATCAGCCCTCCACGGGGTCGCAGTGTGGGCACCCGGCCTTCGGAGTGCAAAGGCGGCTCTAGCCGAGCCAGCGGAAGGCCGCAGCGCGTGGTTCCGCACCAGATGGTTTACCGCGACCCAGGGACTACAGACCGCACTGCCCAGCCTACAGGTGCGCCCCGGGGGAGACTATACCGCCTGCTGCACAGGCGCTCGGCAGCGGGTCAGAGGACAGCGGAAGGACGCTGGGGAGCCGGACGGGTGGCCGCGGGCCGGACCGAAAGTGCGGGGGATTAGGCCTGCGCCGGACCGGAAAGCAGTGTCACTGCCGGCGCGGGAACGTAACCCGGACGGAAGTGGGGCTTTAGGCCAGAGCATGCGCCTTTTTTTTCCCCCAAAGCCATTACCCCCAAACCCTTCTGGACCCCAGGATCTGGGTGCCCTCATCATTTTCTTTATAACTGAATTCTCCTTGCAGATGTCGAGTCTTGAGCTGAGCTCTGGCTGGATTGTTGCATCGTGTGTGCTTTCCCACGAACAAAGGAGGTTGCTCCCGTTTCTACCTTTCACGAGCGGGTGGAGAATCGCATACTGAGCCAAGCGTGCTTAGGTGAGGCCACTCTGGAGCAAATGAAGTTAAAAGCATTCTCCGTTGTTCCCTATAAAGTTACACGGCTCAAAATAACCTGGAATTAAAACTCCCCTCCGGGTCCTCTCCACCATTCTATGCAAAACAGGACTCTCTCACCGGAAGGGAAAAAAATGGACATTAAGGTTGATTACACCCAGCTCCCAGCCTTTGGCTAATCTCCAGAATTCCTTGCCTCAGCCGGTTAAGAGAGAACTAGCCGGAACAACCTTGGAGGAACAGGCCCCCTTAAGACAGTAAATGTCCACATATATGCCTATGTATACTTAACTCATTTCTTGGGTTAGTGCTGCTGCTGCTAAATCACTTCAGTCGTCTCCCACTCTGCGACCCCATAGACGGCAGCCCACCAGGCTCCCCCGTCCCTGGGATTCTCCAGGCAAAAACACTGGAGTGGGTTGCCATTTCCTTCTCCAGTGCATGAAAGTGAAAGTGAAGTCCCTCAGTCATGTCCGACTCAGCGACCCCATGGACTGCAGCCCACCAGGCTCCTCCCTCCATGGGACTGGGTTAGTGCAGCAGCTCACTAATCTCACCTCATTAAAAGTGATCTGTTGCTGTAAAGTGCCCCTCTCCTTCTTTTTCCGAACCTTACCTTCTCTAACTCCCTTACCCTACACATGGTTTGTTACCTGAAACAGCCACACCCAGACAGCTATAACATTGTGCCGTGGTGCCACTGGAAAAATGGAAGAATGAAAGCAACATTTAGCCTATGTGTTTTTAAGATTGTGTTTTGCAGACAAAGTAAACAAACTTATGGTTACCAAAAGGGAAAAGGGGTGGGAACGACGGATAAATTGGGAGTTTAGGATTAACAGACACTACTATACACAAAATAGATAAACAACAGGGACCTACTGTATACCCCAGGGAACTATATTCAGTATCTTGTAATAACCTATAATGGGAAAGATTCTGAAAAAGAATATATNAGGGGTGGGAACGACGGATAAATTGGGAGTTTAGGATTAACAGACACTACTATACACAAAATAGATAAACAACAGGGACCTACTGTATACCCCAGGGAACTATATTCAGTATCTTGTAATAACCTATAATGGGAAAGATTCTGAAAAAGAATATATATTCTTATATATATCTGAGTTTATCTGAATCATTTTGCTGTACACCTGAAACTAACACATTATTAATCAAGTAAATTTCAAGTAAAACAAAAGATTGTGTTTTGTTTCATTAAGCAAAACGTTAATGAAAGACAATCCAAAGAATTAATCTTCTATGTATAATATGTATCGTGATACGGTCACATTAAAAAAAAAACAAGTTTATGGTGGTATATTTGACATTCCGTAAACTGCATATATTTAAAGTATACAATTTCGATGAGATCTGACATATTTGTACACCTGTGAAACCATTACTAGGATCAAGATTATGAACACATCCACTAGCTTTAAGTTTCTTTGCACCTCTAATTCTGCCCACACAGTCTCATTTCCTAGGAAACAACTGATCTTATTTTCTGTCACTATAGATTTGTTTGCACTTTCCAAAATGTTAAAGAAATGGAGTCATACAGAATGTACTATTTTTGGTCTGGCTTATTTCATGCAGCACAGTTATTTTGAGATTCATCCACACTGTTGCATGTATCAGTTGACCCTTTTGTATTGCTGAGTATGTTTATACAACGATTGGCTTATCCATTCACCTTTGGTGGACATGGGGGTTGTTTCCAGTTTGGGGCTAATATGAATAAAAACTGCTCTGAACAGTGAAGAGTGCCAGAAAAACGTATACAGATCTATGAATATATGCTTCTACTTTTTGCATACATTCCTAGGTGTAGAATGGCTGCAGCCAATGTGGGTATGTAGCTTAACTTTTTAAGAAATTGCCAAACTGTTTTCCAAAGTAGTTATATGATTGTACATTCCCATCAACAGTGTATGAGAGTTCTAGTTTCTCCACATACTCTTCCAACAGTTTAGCACTCTTTTCAAATTTTAGATATTCTAATAGGTGGATAATGGTATCTCATGAATAATCATGTTGAGAACCATTTGAGGAAGTATAAGTTCAAGTCTTTTGCACATTTTAAACTGGGGTTTTTAAATTATGAGTTTTGAATCCTCTTTATACATTATGAATCACTTCAGCTCAGTCGTGTCTGACTCTGCAACCCCATGGACTGCAGCATGCCAGGCTTCCCTGTCCAACACCAACTCCCAGAGCTTGCTCAAACTCATGTCCATCAAGTCAGTGATGCCATCCAACCATCTTATTCTCTGTCGTCCCCTTCTCCTCCTGCCTTCAATCTTTCCCAACATCAGGGTCTTTTCCGTTGAGTCAGTTCTTTGCATCAAGTGGCCAAAATATTATATTATAAACTAATAGTGTACTTATAGTATTGGAGTTATAAGATGGATCTGATCTACAAATACTTTTTTCCAGTCTATATTTTGACTTTTCTTAATAACCTTTTGAAAACCAGAAGTTTTTAATTTTAATGAAGTCCCATTTCCATTTTTCTCTTTAATGGGTCATGTTTTGCGGTTATATCTAAGAAATTCAACCCAAGGTCATAGATTTTCTCTTGTATTTTCTCCTATAAGTTTTATAGATTTAGGATTTACAGTTAGGTCTATGATCCATTTTGCGCAAAATATTTTGTCTGGTGTGAGGTATGGGCCCAAGTTTTGTTCTGTTTGCATGTGTGTGCTTAGTCACTCAAGTCCTGTCCAACTCTTTGCGACCCCATGTACTGTAGCCCACCAGGCTCCTCTCTCCGTGAGATTTTCTAGGCAAGAATACTGGAGTGGGTTGCCATGCCCTCCTCCAGGGGATCGTCCTGACCCAGGGTTCAAACCAGTCTTTTGCACTGCGGGCAGATTCTTTACCACTGAGCCACCTGGGAAGCCTGTATGCATATGGCTATCCAATTGTTCTAGCACCATTTGTTGAAAAGATGCTAATGCTTTCTCCACTCAATTGCCTTTGTACCTTTGTGGAAAATCTGCTGATTAATTGTCTGTGTATGTGTCTTTCTGGATATTTTCCATTGATATACTTTTATCTATTGTGATAACCACACTATCTTGATTACTCTTGCCTTATAATAAAAACCAGGTAGTGTAGTCCTCCAGTTTTTTCTTTTTGCTATATTCACTATTTTGTTCTATTTTTTTAGATTACACATATAAGTGATATTATACAGTTCTTTTTTTATAAAGAATGTTTTGGTTATTCTAGATTTTTGAGTTTCTGTATGACTTAGAATCATCTCATCAATTTCTACAATAAAGGCTGTACAATTTTGATTGTCATAATATTGAATCTATAGTCATTTTGACAATATTGTCTTCTGATCTATGAACACAATGTATCTCTCCACTTATTTAGGTCTTACTTAATTTATTATTTTGGGGAAACGTTTTTACCAGATTTATCCCTAAGTATTTCATATTTTTTGGTATTATTGTGAATGGTGTTTTTCTGATGATTTGTTGGTGGTATATGGAGTACAATTGATTGTCCTATATTGATCTTTTATCCTACAACTTTAACAAAGCAGATTTCTCTCCATAATGTGAGTGGGCCTTATTCAATCAGTTGATGGCTTGAACAGAAGAAGGAATTCTCAAGCAGATGGCCTTCAGATTTGAACTGGAGCGTTGGCTCTTCTTGTTCTCCAGTCTGACAGCCTTCAAATTTGAGCTGTGACATATCTTCCTGAGAATTATAAGGATTAATACACACAAAACACTTAAAGCAGTTCATAGTACAGTCAGTAAATGTATGCTGCTGCTAAGTTCTACCATCATCATTACCACTGTTATCAATATAACTGCTGTCTTTAGTACCTGCTCACCCTCAAAGAAACCCCTATTCCACAGCAACACTGGCACATTTAATCTTCCTCTTTAACACCTGTCAACGGGATCAACTAATAATTTGTAAACCTCAGTTCCAAGTAAAAATGCAGGCCCCTGTTAAATGAATAATTTCAAGATGGCAGTAGCAGAACGGTTAAGTCAATTATAGGGCCCTATTCAACTACCCGGCCTCCCTAGTGGCTCAGTGGTAAAGAATCCACCTGCTAATGCTAACGGGTTCAATCCCTGGCTCAGGAAGCTCTCCTGGAGAAGGAAATGGTAACCCACTCTAGTGTTCTTGCCTGGAAAATCTCGTGGATAGAGGAGCCTGGCCGGCTACAGTCCATGGGGTCATAAAAGAGTGGGACACAACTTAACAGCTAGACAAAATTCAACCACACAGATCACACACCCATAAAGCTAGCCCTGCCTGCTAGCATCAGAGATCATCT